>CATIWC010001356.1:0-306965 GCA_948472305.1 Vicia faba
TCTTGAAAGAGAAAGACCGGGAAATATAGTTTTCAAGGATCCCAAGATAGATGAGTCGATCAGTCTAATTCCCAAGATTGAGTGTTCTGCAGACTTTTGGAAGAAGTATGGGTCCATTATTCCTCTCATGAAGCTGAAGATGAAGGAGGGTATTCTCTCGATCGTGGTCCAGTTCTATTATCTGATGTATCATTGCTTTACTTTCCGCCGACTATTAGTTGATGCCTACACTGGAGGAGTATTCTTATCTGTTGGATTTACCTGTTACCAATAGTGTTCCTTTTACTGGTTTGGAGGGTGAGCCAAAACCACATGAGATTGCTGACCTTGATTCACGTGGGGAAGTCTGAGGTGGAAGCCCATATGACTACTAAAGGGGGGTATTAGAGGATTACCAGCTCATTTCTTATTGGAGAAAGCTCGTTACTTTTCCAGAATGAAGAGTACAATTGCTTTTGAGGCCATTTTTTCTCTACTTGCTTACGGGTTGTTCTTATTTCCAAATGTGGATAGGTTTGTTGGCATTAATGCTATCAGGATCTTCATAATTGGAAACCCAATTCCTACACTATTGGGTGATACTTATTACTATATCCATATTCGGAATTCTTATCATGGGGGGATGAATTATCTGTTGCACGCCTCTGTTGTACCGGTGGTTTATCTCTCATATGCCTCAGTCTGATGCTTTTTGGGATGTCAAGAAGGAACCCTGTTGGGCTCCTAAGATCTTGGCACTTACTCACTCGGATATTGATTGGTATCATTGAGCTTACTAGGATATAGATATTATTGACAATTGTGGGGTAGTTTCCCCAATGTACCGCTTCTTGATACAAAGGGAGAATTAACTATAACCTTGTTCTTCCATGGCGATAACTTGGTTATCCGATGAGGGATAAACCAAATAGTATTCATTTGAGTAGTTTCTTTCTGAAGAAAGGAGAAGACTATAGGGAAGCTAGGGAGCAGATTGCGAAGGTCCTGACGTCACCTTCATAAGAAGAGTAGGAAGTATTTGGGACCTAGGGGTGTTGTTTCTTTGGAGCCATATCTTCAGTGGGTCCGATCGAGATTTATTCAGTTAAAGATGCTGTATATATGGGAGACACCCATGCCTGATCTATTTGTGAATACCACTCCTCCATTATAAGATGATCTGGAAGAGCTGCAACTTGCTTTGGTTAGGATGCAACAGGAAAAGGATTCTTGGAAGAACAAGTTCCAAAATTTAGAGAGTTCCTATAGAGCAGATTTGAAGGAGAAAGATTACTTGATTGAGATTCTTGAGAGTCGAGGCGGTAGAGTCTATGGAGAGGCAAGGGGATTTATTTTCTCCTAAGCCTCAATCAGGTGTTGATCACTCACTTCTGATTCAGATGATTGGATGGAGATTGCCATCAAATATACGGAAGAAAACTAGAGGTTGAAGGCTCATATTTCCAGGCTCACAGGGAAGCGCCAACATACAGATTGATCTCCATCAGTTCTTTTTCTCAGGATTTTAGATTTTATTTTCATATTGTACTTGGGATCAATGAAACTGGTAATCCATTTTGGAGTTATTATAATAAATTTTTTTCAGTATTTAAAAGCGCTATTACTTTGATGATTGCAATATGTTTATAAAATATAAATCCCTTGAAATATTAAATAACAAAGTAAAAATAATGATATGCATTGCATATAATGCATCATATTGCACATATTTCTTGCATTTTTATGCATATCCAGGTGTCTTACCAAGCTTCTTTACTTCGTTTAGCTACCTGACTCATCACTACAACACTCGGGCTAATTTCAAAAGATGATGGACAACTTAGAACAAGAGAATCGCGAGCTGCGCGAGGAAGCTTCTACTTTGAAGGCGAGTAGCCCAATCTGACTACTTTGATGGAAGCTCTGGTGGCTGCTCAGAATCAGCCACAAAGTGTTCAACCCCAACCAACAAGGGCAAATACTGAAGCTCCGACTGTTCCCGTATCTGCTACTCCAGCTGTACGTGAGGAGAATGTCTAGCCATACTGATGATCAGCGTCTGCTGATTCACTTTTTTCAGGATTGTTTGACTGGTGCAGCATTGAAGTGGTATATGAGTTTGGATAGTGCCAATATCCATACTTTAATGATTTGGGAGAAGAATTCATCAAACAATACAAGTACAACATGGACATGGCGCCTGACCGTGATCAACTTAGGGCCATGGTTCAGAAAGACAGGGAGTCATTCAAAGAGTATGCGTAGAGATGGCGTGAGGTAGCCGCCCAAGTTATTCCTCCCATGGAAGAGAAGGAGATGACTAATATTTTCTTAAAGACGCTGGGTGCTTTCTACTACAAAGGATGGTAGCAAGCGCACCAAGTGATTTTACTGAGATAGTAGGAATGGGTATCCACTTTGAAGAGGCTGTAAAGAGAGGCCATTTGACAAAGAGTGAAGGATCTGGAGGTGCGAAGAAGCCATCTTATGGGTTTACCAAGAGAAAGAAGGGGATACAAATGTTGTTATACAAGAGAGGAGGGTAAACGCTCATAGAAGGAATTATCAGCGTCATCAGCAAGTCGCCTCAGTTACTCCTGTTATGAATGTCGCTCCGACTACCGTTGCTTATCAGAGATCGTCCTAGCATGGGAATCATGGGTATAATAAGAGAAGGGACAGTTATAACCCTATTCCCATGAGCTATACAGAGTTACTACCAGCATTGATTCAGAAGAAGTTAGTTCAGACCCGACCACCTCCCGCTGTACCATCACCATTGCCTTGGTATTACAAAGCAGACCAAACATGTGCTTTTCATCAGGGAGCACCAGGGCATAATTTCGAGAATTGTTATCCTTTGAAGACTGAGGTGCAGAAATTGGTAAAGTCTGGTGTTCTATCTTTCAAAGACATGGGACCTAATGTGAAAGATAATCTTCTACCCAAGTATGGGGGGGGTAAATGTTGTGAATATGGTGGTCGGGTGTCCAGGCGACTTCCGGATTTTTGATATTAATCTGGTTAGAGGTGATTTGGTGAAAATGCATGCAGACCTTTGTGAATTTAGCTACTACACGCATGACCATGCCGGTTGTGCTATTTGCAGTACAAACATACAGGGTTGCAAGAAGATAAAGGCTGATTTACAAGAGATGATGGATGACGGCCTCATCCACATAATCAGGCCTAGGTCAGAGTATGAAGAGGAAGTGAACATGGTTTCTGGATGTCCTGGTGAGTTCAAAAATTTTGATGTGGAGTATATGAATGAGGACCTCGTGCAGTTGCATGCTACCTTCTGCCTTACGGCTGGTCAGGTGGGACACCAATATGGATCTTGCATATTTTGCTGTCGAGACCCTCGAGGATGTTCAATCGTGAAGAAGGGTGTTCAGTTGTTGTTAGATAATGGAACTATCAAGATCACATGTTAGAGGGATGATTACCATGAAGTTGATATGATTGAGGTTTGTTTAACGGAAGAAGAGTCATAGGAGGAGTATGCCTCCGCGGATGAGTATTTCTCATTAGATGAAGATTTGTTTTCCGGAAATGACTCATTAATGACCGATTACGTTGAAGAAGGTGTAAACTTCATTGTGCCTTGTTTTGGTGCACCCACCCATTTTGAAATGGAGTATCATAGCAAGCCAGCTGTTACCCCATTGGTAATTAGTTTGCCAGGTGCTATCCCCTACAAATCAGATAAGGTTGTGCCTTACAAATACAACTCTACAATATTGGAGGAAGGTGTGGAGGTTCCCATCCAGCCAATGCCTGATGTTGGAAATATAGCCAAAAATAGCAGGGTGACCCGTAGCGGTCGTGTGTTTGCACCGGTTGTTCGAAGAGATGTTGATGCTGGAAAGAAAGTTGCTGAGAATGATGAACCTAAGAAGGCTATGGGAGAGACTAGCGGAGCTACATTAGAGAAAGAAGTAGATGATATTTTGAAGATAATTAAGATGAGAAACTACAGAATTGTAGATCAGCTACTGCATACTCCTTCAAAATTATCCATCTTGGCTTTATTGATAAACTCCTCTGCTCACAGAGAATCCTTGATGAGGGTACTGGACCAGGATTTTGTGGAGAGTGATATGCCAATAGATCAATTCAGTAGCGTAATAGTAAACATTACGTCGTGCAATAACTAGATTTTTTGCGATGATGAATTACCAGATGAAGGGAGGAATTATAACTTGGCCCTCCACATCTCTATGAACTCCAAGAATGATTCGCTATCCAATGTGCTGATTGATAATGTATCTGCATTGAATGTTATACCAAGAAGTACCCTTATGATGTTGAAATATCAAGGAACGCCTATGCGCCATAGTGGTATCATTGTGAAAGCGTTTGATGGGTCAAGGAAATCTGTCATCGTTTAAGTGGACTTACCTATCCATATAGGACCACATTTATTTCATATAACCTTCCAGGTCATGGACATTGTTCCCGCTTACAACTGTTTGCTAGGACGGCCGTGCATACATGAAGCAGGGGCTGTCACTTCAACTTTACACCAAAAGCTAAAGTTCGAGCGTGAAGGGAAGGTGGTGATTATAAATGGGGAGCGGGCGTTGTTGATATCTCATTTGTCATCTTTCAGTATTGTAGAAGCGGATGAAGCTGCTTTTGAAACCCAGTTCCAAGCCTTATCCATTGATAACATAAGAGGAAACGAGAACTCCATGGTTTCGCTTAAGTACGCGTAGCAGGTTGTGCGTAATGGTTATTGTGAAGTTTGGGGACGAATTGTGGATCATCCTGTGTACAAGAACAGAACTGGCTTAGGGTTCTCTTCGAAATGAAAAAGGTAAGGGCATGAAGCCGAAGTCTGCTGCAGGCAGGTATCAAGACATTTTCTGTAACGGGGGCTATCTTCACCCGACTGTTTCCAAGATTAACGCCATTGTGGAGGATGAAGCAGAGTAGGAAATGCCGAATTATGTGACGCACGGAGTCAGGGTTCAGAACTGGATCACCATTGATGTTCCCTCTTGCATACATGTTTGAAATTAATTTTATTTGTTAATCTTTCTTTTAAAAAGCATTCACTCTGCCCAAGGTGGAAGTATTAATGTTGTAGGGCTTATCTGTTTGTTGTGACTGTTAAGATCAATAATAAAAGTTGTCTTTGTTTCCCAAATTATGTCTTTATTTTTCTGATTTTTCTCGGAAAATGGTAATAAAAAAAAACCTTTCAAAATAAATAATAAATGAATTTTAATCTGCATGATCACTTGTTATATGTGTCAGTTTCTAAATGCAATCACAAATCATATGTGCAGATTAATTAAAAAACCCGTTGAATACAATGACTTTGCACCCTCTCCCAACTTTGAATGTCCTGTGTATGGGGCTGAAGAAGAAGATTATGATGAGATTCTAGAAGAGGTCTCACGGTTGCTTGAGCACGAGGAAAATACCATTCATCCATATAAAGAGCCTTTGGAAGTAATCAATTTGGGTTCAGAAGAAGATCCAAAGGAAGTTAAGATTGGAGCATCACTGCATCCTGATGTGAAGAGCAGGTTGATTGAGCTGTTGAAAGAGTATGTGGATATTTTTGCTTGGTCTTACCAAGATATGCCCGGTCTAGATACAGATATTGTCGAGCACCATTTTCCGTTGAAGCCAAAGTGTCTGGCAATTAAACAAAAGTTGAGAAGAACTCACCCAGATATGGCAGTAAAGATCAAAGAGGAGGTTCTAAAGTAGATTAATGCTGGTTTTCTTGTGACTTCAGTGTATCCTCAATGGATTTCCAATATTGTCCCAGTACCGAAAAAAGACGAAAAAGTTTGCATGTGCGTAGATTACAGAGATCTAAATAAAGCTAGTCCAAAAGATGATTTTTCGTTGCCTCACATAGACATGTTAGTGGATAGCACAACAAAATTCAAAGTATTCTCCTTCATGGACGGATTTTCTGGGTATAATAAAATAAGAATGGCTCCAGAGGACATGGAAAATACAACATTTATCACACCCTGGAGAACATTCTGTTACAGAGTGATGCCTTTCGGGTTGAAGAACGCAGGTGCAACGTACAAGAGGGCTATGAAAACCCTATTCCATGATCTTAGGCACAAGGAAATTGAAGTATATGTTGATGATATGATTGCCAAATACCATACTAAAGAAGGGCATATAGAAGATTTGTTGAAGTTGTTTCAGCGTTTGAGGAAGTATCATCTCCGCTTGAATCCAAAGAAATGCGCCTTCGGTGTTTGATCAGGGAAATTGTTGGGTTTCATTGTTAGCCAGAAAGGAATTGAAGTTGACCCTGATATAGTCATGGCGATTCAAGAAATGCCAGCACCGAGAATTGAAAAGCAAGTCAGAGGCTTCCTCAAGCGTTTGAATTATATTTCCAGATTCATTTGTCACATGAATGCGACATGTGAATCGATCTTTAAGTTGTTAAAGAAAGATCAAGGTTGTGTGTGGACGAATGACTGCCAAAGGGAGTTTGAGAGTATTAAGGAATATCTGCTTGAACCCCCTATCTTGCTCCCTCCCGTAGAAGGAAGACCGTTGATTATGTATCTGACAGTGTTAGATAAATCCATGGGTTATATTATGGGACAACAGGATGAAACACAGAAGAAGGAGTTCGCCATCTATTATCTCAGTAAAAAATTCACTGATTGTGAGTCGCGGTATTCCATGATGGAAAAAACATGTTGTGCTTTGGCCTGGGCGGCAAAGAGTTTGCGGCAGTATATGTTGAATCACACCACTTGGTTGATCTCCTAAATGGACCCAATCAAGTACATTTTTGAAAAACCTGCTCTTACTGGAAGAATTGCCCGCTGGCAGATGTTGTTATCTGAATACAATATCGAATACCGCACTCAAAAGGCTATTAAAAATAGTGTGTTGGAAGATTATCTTGCTCACCAACCAATGGAGGATCACCAGTCTGTAGAATATGAATTCCCCGATGAGGATGTGATGCTCCTGAAAGTGAAGGATTGTGATGAGCCGTTTCCTGAGGAAGGCCCTGACCCTGAATATCGTTGGAGTATGATATTTGATGGAGCTATGAATGCTTATGGTAAAGGAATTGGTGATGTGATTGTCACTCCTCATGGATCACACATTCCTTTTACTGCAAGGTTAACATTCGATTGTACTAATAATATGGCAGAATATGAGACTTGCATCATGGGTTTCGAAGAAGATATTGATCTCAGAATTAAAATTCTCAATGTGTATGGTGATTCAACTTTGGTAATAAATCAGATTAAAGGAGAATGGGATACTCGTCACCCTGGCTTGATCCCTTACAAATATTATGCTAGAAGATTATTACCATTCTTCAATAAGGTTGAATTCCATCACATCCCTAGAGACGAAAATCAAATGGTGGATTCTCTGGCAACCATGGCTTCTATGTACCAAGTGAATACTTTGAATGATATACCCCAAATTGCGGTTCGACGGCTGGATAAGCCCGCTCATGTGTTTACAACTGAGGAGGTAGCAGATGAAAAACCTTGGTATCATGATATCAAGCATTTTATTCAGACTCAAGAATACCCAATCGGTGCATCAAAGAAAGATAGAAAGACACTGAGAAGATTGGATGGCAGTTTCTTCCTCAATGAAAAGGTGTTATACAAGAGAGATTATGACATGGTCTTGCTCAGATGCGTGGATAGACACGAAGCAGACATGTTGATGCATGAGATTCATGAAGGTTCATTTGGCACTCATGCCAATGGACATTCTATGGCTAAAAAGATGCTAAGGGCAGATTACTATTGGTTGGCAATGGAATCTTATTGTTATAAGCTTGCAAAGAAGTGTCATAAATGCCAGATTTATGCAGACAAGATCCATGTGCCTCCGACACTTCTCAATGTGATTTCCTCCCCGTGGCCTTTCTCTATGTGGGGTATTGACATGATTTGGATGATAGAACCCAAAGATTCGAATAGACACCGTTTTATCTTAGTAGAAATTGATTACTTCACCAAGTTGGATGAGGCTGCTTCATATGCCAATGTTACTAAGCAGGTGGTTGTGCGCTTAATTAAGAATAACCTTATATGTCGGTATGGTGTGCCAAGCAAGATTATCACTGACAATGGCTCGAATTGGAACAACAAGATGATGACAGAACTGTGCGAAGAATTCAAGATTGTCCATCATAATTCATCTCCATACAGACCTAAGATGAATGGGGTTGTTGAAACTGCTAATAAGAATATCAAGAGAATTATCCAGAAAATGGTTGTTACTTATAAATATTGGCATGAAATGCTTCCTTTTGCTCTGCATGGATATCGAACATTTGTTCTCACTTCAACAGGAGAAACCCGATTCTCCCTGGTGTATGGAATGGAAGTTGTACTCCTTGTCGAGGTAGAGATTCCCTTGCTGCGTGTGATAATGGAAACCAAGTTGACAGAGGCTGAATGGGTCCAGAACAGTTTTGACCAAGTTGACAGAGGAAGAAAGGGCCATACAGACCCACGAAGAGTCGGTTGAAATAGTTAACTTAGGTACCGAAGAGGATAAGAAAGAAGTCAAGGTAGGTGCCAACCTGGATCCTAGTGTCAATAAGCGCTTAACTCAGTTACTACATGACTATGTTGAGGTCTTTTCCTTGTCATACGAAGATATTCTAGGACTCGACACTGATATCATGGTCCATCATCTGCCGACAAAAGAAGACTGCCCTCTGGTAAAATAAAAGGTCCGTCACATGCGGCAAGAAATGTCAGAGAAAATCAAGACTGAAGTCATGAAGCAATTCACCGCTGGATTCTTAGCTATCACTTGCTATCCATAATGGGTCGCCAATGTTGTTCCAGTGCCTAAAAAGGACGGTAAGGTACGTATGTGTGTTGATTATAGAGACTTGAATAGGGCAAGCCCCAAGGATGACTTCCCGCTTCCCCACATCGATATTATGGTTGACAACACCGCACAACATAAAGTATTTTCCTTCATGGATGGTTTCTCCGGATACAACCAGATCAAAATGGAACCTGAGGACATGGAGAAAACGACCTTCGTCACACAATGGAGCATATTCTATTACAAAGTTATGCCATTTGGGTTTAAGAATGCTGGGGCAACCTATCAGCGTGCCATGGTAGCTTTGTTTCATGACATGATCCATCACGAGATAGAGGTCTACGTGGATGACATGATAGCCAGATCTCAAACTGAAGAGGAACACCTTGACCATCTGCAGAAACTATTTAAAAGACTGAAGAAATATAAACTAATGTTGAATCCGAATAAATGCACTTTTGGAGTGAGGTCCAGCAAACTATTAGGCTTCATTGTCAGTGGAAAAGGTATCAAAGTGGACCCTACAAAGGTAAGAGAAATATAAGAAATTCTTGCTCCTCGCACCGAGAAGGAAGTCAGAGGATTCTTAGGATGGCTAAACTACATCGTTGGGTTCATTTCCCATGTAACCGCTACTTGTGAACCAATCTTAAAATTACTGAAGAAGGATCAAGTGGTGGAATGGAACGACAACTTCCAGGATTCCTTTGATAGGATCAATGAGTACCTTCAAGAGCCTCCTATTTTGATGCTTCCAGTTGAGGGAATACCTATGATCATGTATCTAACAATCTTGGAAAATTCAATGGGGTGTGTGTTGGGGCAGCATGACGAGTCTGGCCGAAAAGAGCATGCAATATACTACCTGAGCAAAAAGTTTACCGACTGTGAAACCAGATATTCATTGCTCGAGAAAACTTGTTACGCTTTGGCATGGGATGCTCGCCGGCTAAGACAATATATGTTGACTCACACTTTCTTATTGATATCCAAGATGGATCCAATTAAGTACATATTCGAGAAGCCCTCCCTTTCTGGGAGGATAGAAAGATAGAAGATGGTTTTTGACGGAGCTTCCAACGCACTCGGCAACGGCATAGGTGTTATGATCATATCTCCCGAAGGCTACCATACTCCCTTCACTGCTAGATTGTGCTTCAACTGTACCAATAATATGGTGGAATATGAAGCGTGTATTATAGGTCTCAAAGATGCCATAGATTTGGGAATCAAGTCCTTAAGTGTATTTGGAGATTCAGCCTTAGTCATCCGTCAGATCAAAGCAGAATGGGACATGAAGCATCCTAATCTCATCCTGTTGTACCCCAATTTTTTCCCCAAAGATCCCTTCATCATAACATGTTGATTCACTCACAACAAGATCACACTAGGATTCTTGGTTCCCCTCCCTACATTTAGTTTTGCCCTTTTTGAGGGATTACCAAACACCTTGACTTATGTTCCTTTTGTGATCATGAATATTGTTTTTTTTCTTCATTTAACTAAGAAAATGCAATGTTGGTTTGTCTTGCTTGTTATCCATGCAGGTGAAGGCAATGTGATTTAACAAGCTACCCCATGGGTTCATGAGTTATTTCCATGCCCTAGTCAATATAGCTAGAGAAGTTCAAACCTCACCATTGGATTGGTTTTGGGAGAATTGGCATGGAAAGGTTGCTTTGGTTCATCACATTTCAAATTTATTAAATTTGACTCAAAAGTACAAGGGGTTGATTGGAGAAGTTGTCATGTTTGGACAAGCCCTTGTTCCTATTGGTCACAAGAGCATATTTCTATCAAATTTCAAGATATAAAAGTGGTTTTGGTGGCTATGAGTCCTCATTGTCATCCTAAACAACTTCTATTCACAAAGCAAGAATATTGGTACAAGAAGTTTGTTCAAGCTTGTCAAAGTTCTTCAAAGCATTTTCTTGATCTAGGAGCCAGGGTTTTGAACTTCAAAGGAGCATATGTTGCTCACCTTTTGGTATTTTTGAATGATTCCAAATACATACTTCACTTCAAAGGATTATCAACAAATTACTTCAAAATTTCCAAAGACTGTTCATGTGGAAGAAACTTGGTGAAGAAGAAAGATTACAAGTCCTCCAGATGAATTCCCAATTTTCCATGCGTGACTTCAAATGATCATACCTTGGAAAATGTTTATCACCTTGAGCCCATTATTTTTCCAAAATGATCTTGAGGATGTGAACTTTATGCCTTCTTTTATGTGCAAAGTGGGAAAATGAATGGAAGTTGCCTTAAAGATGCAAAAGATTATAGGTCATTTCATGATTTTTTTTCCAACTTCAACAAGTCATAACTTGCTCAAATTTTGGATATTTTGAATGATTCAAGTTTCAAAGTGTCATTCAAGAGGTATACTTCATGCCATATTTTTTGTTCAAGAGCAAATTCCAAGTGGAAGGCCATGTTTGGATGCAAGACATTATAGGTCATTTTTGAAGAAGAATGTGAAATATTTCTAAGTATGGAAAGTCAACCCTTTTTCTTCAACTTTGACTCAATGAAACTTTCATCTCAAGCATCCATTTAACTCCATTATTTTTCCATTGAAAAGCTTGTAACCTCATCTTTCTAAAGCATCAAGAATCTTGCCTTAAGACCCCTTGAGCTGAGAATGCCATAGTTTTAAAAATGGTAACTTGGAGTTGAAGTTTCCTTGCAAGTCAGAATTTGAATTTCATGTTACAACATCTAAACCTCAAACTAACATGCATTTTGGGTCTAAACATGATTAGCCAACTTTCGCAAGTGGATTAGTGCATCAAAACGCAAGATTTGGATGAGTTTTGGTGAAGTTTGGATCACACTTCACTCGTGCATCAGGTGTGCATGAATTCCCTCCAAAACGCATCATTCACTCTTCCTTTTGATCCCATTCGATTCTCCTATAAATACATGAACTATCCCATTCAATTTCCCAAGCTTGGATAGCCAGAATCACCCTGTCAAAATTGCTCCATAACTCAATTTTCTGTAACTTCAAAATCCATTCTCGAGCCTTTTTCAATCCAATTTTTCCATCAATTCACCTTCCTTGATCTTCCCTGAAGCTAACAACATAATTACATTCAAGAATCGTGCCCTATACTGCTCCATAGAAGTCCAGTTTCAGAGCTCTGCAACTCAACTTCAATAGGTAGATTCCTTCATCAATTCTTGAAAACTCTGATATCATTGTGTTGCTCTCATTGCCTTGGTTCTAGTCGCAACACTTACCTTTTACTGGAAACATGTTTTCACCATGAAATTTCAAATCCCTTTTCAAAACTTTCCTTCCAAATTGCTTGAGCTACAATTTATATAAATTTGGCGCGAGGGTGTGGTTGTCATCGTCTTGAAGAGACTAAGCGAATGACATAGGTATGAGCTTCTGATTTTACAGTTTGAGAGACCTGCAATTCGTGATGCCTGGAGTTTGAAGATGACCAACTTGTCATCTTCCAACCAATGAAGGCGCGTCATCTGTATTTTTTAAATCCTGATTTAATTAATGATTCTGTATAATATTCAGTAATGACCATGATATGCACATCACGCCAGATCCCTTGGATTTGATTAGTAATGCGTTTTGACTCTCATCCAATGGTCCACATATTTTAATTTTATTTTCTTTTTATGATTTTTATATTTTAATTGTTTTAAATTTCAAAAAATCATAGAAAATTCATTTTTAGTCCAAAAAATATGACAAAATTATGAAAAATATTTTTGATTATTCCTTTTCTGATTTTCTTTTTCACAATTTAATTTTGTGTTTTGGTATTTTTTATAAATTTTACACTTATTTGATTTTTTTTAAATGTTTGAAAAAATTTTATACATTTGAAAATTCTGAAAAAATTATGGAATGATCCAATGATATTGTGACAAATATTGGTGACCTTATTTAATTTTTGTTTCTGACTTTACTATTTTTTTACCATTACTTGTTTATTTTACCCATTTATTTTAATTTTAAAAATAGTTTCTGACTTTAAAAAATTACCAAAAAAATTGTAAAATTATTTGAGCCTTTTTCTGATTTTTTTATGGTCTTACTTTTATTTCTTGATTAATTTGAACATAGTTGATATTTTTCTCTTTATTTTATATTTTTAAACATTATTTTTAAACCCTTTTATGTATATTAAAATGTGATATTATTTTGTGACTATTTTCTGGCTGATCATGGGTTACATTTTGGATCATGAACTTTATTAACATCATTGGATCCATGGTGTTGACTTAAACTCCACAAAAATGGATTAATGATTTTAATAATAGTTTGATTAAAATTTAATTCAAATTTGGTTTGTATATTTTTCCCCATCCCTCTTCATCTCATCCCCTTCTTATTGCACTAGATGTTGTTGAGCATGATCTCTATATCATGTCTTAAAACAAATGGTGCATAGATTGCTATTGACCAGCCTCAAAATAGGTGTGACTTCTATATAAGTCCACTTACGATTGCTTAACATAGCACTAAATTTTGTCCCGATTCGAATAAATGATCATTTGTGGCCCAAACTTATGATTGCAAGCCCAAGTATGTTAATTTGATCTCTTTGCTCCAATAACCTTGAGATTCATTGTGTGGAGGCTTTGGTTCTACCAATCCTCAAATAGATCTTTAACACCTTTGGTCAATGCAAATCACTTAAACATCGTTGATCATTAAATGGTACTTATGAGAATTCCAAATGGATGATATACTTGACAAAAAGAAAATGCAACTTGTTGTGTGGAGGCTTTGGTTCTACCAATCCTCTAATGAGTTCCAAATGCAAGCTTCAAGATGGTCATCCAACTAACCACTAATTATTGACTTGTTTTACCTTATGCTTTCATTCTTTTTTATGCTTTATGTACCATTTACTTTTAGCATTTACATTTCATGCCATTTTTATCTTTGCTCATTTGAGCATTTACTTTCTTGCCATTTTTACTTTGCTCACTTGTGCTTTTCTTTTCCTTTCTTAAGATACTTACTAATCAACACAAAACCAAAAAATATTTAATGGTACTTGGACTATTTGGTTACTATCCTTGGCATTATGGAGCATTGGACTTTTTGGACTTAGGATTAGAAACCTTGGCCTATGATTGGATACCTTGTGATCTTATCTGATTATTTTCTCTGGAGATCTTGAGGTTTACCTCAAGACATTGGGTTGTTTGTTTTTTTTTTGTGCAGGTTATTGTGATTACACCCTTTGCTTATAATCTGGAATTCACCCATATATAGTCGTTACTCTGCCCAATTTTTATGAAGATTTAATACACTTGAAGTTTGGTTCTCTCAAGAGGTCTAGTATTTTTGATTGCTTGGTTTCAATCCAAAGAATGGGAACTCTATCTTGGCTCATAGTTTCATGTATTGGCTTCTTGTTGGTTAAATGGTTCTTGTCCCTAGCTTTTACCTTATTCTTTAGGATAGCCTCTTCTTCTCCTCCCATATTCTTTAATTTCAAAAATCTTCTCCCTCCTTTTGAAAACTCTTCTTGTTTTAAACTTGAACCACTTTTATAATAAACTTGGACTTATGTCCATGTATTTTCAAAACATTTCATAAATAAAACCCAATCAACTTAATGATACCTTGAACTTTTTTTGTGAGAAGACTAAAAGTAAATCAATCTCATTTCAAACCACCTTTCCATTTTGGATTTTTTATCTTTAAACTTTTCTCAAAATATTGAACTCTTGTCAATCCTTGTAGTGATGTAAACAACTATACTTCTACAATATGTAGTGAAGAGAGATATTTTCCACTTGGGTGTTGAGTGAGGCATTGTTGATTTTAAAATCCAAGCCATAATTCTCCACTTTGATATGATGCAAATTCTACTTTCTCATGATTGTGGGTAGTAGGTATGTTTTCCACACGGACAATGACGATGATGTTTTATCTCATAAAATTGACCAACGCATTTGAATTTCAATTTTTTTTAAAATAGGAACTATGTGTACCCTTATCCCCTATTGCACGAAAAGGTGGTACGTAGGAACTAAAGGTTCACAACCACGGCGGGTGAAAAAATAATAAAAATATATATTTCTTTTCTCACCTCCACCAGCCATTTTGTATACAACAGTTATTATAGCCAAAATATACAGATTTTACAAAGAGGCTCCTGTGGAGTACCGTAGATGTTTAGGGTGCTAATATCTTCCCTTTGCATAACCAACCCCCTTACCTTGAATCTTTCCCCCCCTTTTTGGGTTATTCGCTCTTTTCCCATTCCTTTGGAAACAATAAAGTGCGGTGGAGATTTTGATTTTGATTTGTATAAAGTCTAGTCAATCCAATGGCTTAGTCTTAAACATTTCTACCGCTACAAAAAAAATGGTGACTTCACTGGGGAAAGATTGACCTCTTGCTGGTGCATCCTTAAGTGGTTTAAGCCTATCTTTGTTTATATTTGTATATGTGTTATTACTGTTTTTGTGTTATATGTTGTATATATGTTTTGTCTGGATTTTCCTGGTTTTCAGGGTGCTTGGTGATTACTCATAAGTCCTATACCCGGACTTGGGCAAACTTTAAGATAGGACAGGCGGTATAGTCATGTTAACTTTGAGGGAGTAATCCCAAAAAAAGGAGACCTGAGATCCCCCACTTAGTGGAGGCCCCTTTGACTATAGCATCATTTATCGAGTAATCGGGAAGACGTACTGTTTTCGACCTGGGAGCCTGCTGAAACTGAGGACCGTAGAATACCAAACCCATCTTGGCCTTTTAGTTGTAGTGCGGAAGCTATAACTAAGTAATCTGGAAATGTTTTCCATGCGATACTACACTCGGACGAGTCTTTCTTGAGAATATTTCTAATTACCAAGTTAATCGGGAAGTTGGTAATATCCGAAGGAAGGATGTTGACTCTGGGAACCTCTAGAACCTTGTTCGGCAGGTGATAACTTTTAGACCAATACCTTATGGGTAGTACCTTCAACCTCATGCTCGTGATGTTGAACCTATGAACCCTATATGTGTGATCTTGTGTGTAATTACTGCATCATGCATGCATGCACTCATAAGCATCTTTTGGAGAAATCTTATTTCAAGGGATTTTAAAGGTTGACTATTGGTGAATATCTCAGGTACTTTTAACCATGGATTCTTGAAAGAGAAAGACCGGGAAATATAGTTTCAAGGATCCCAAGATAGATGAGTTGATCAGTCTAATTCCCAAGATTGAGTGTTCTGCAGACTTTTGGAAGAAGTATGGGTCCATTATTCCTCTCATGAAGCTGAAGATGAAGGAGGGTATTCTCTCGATCGTGGTCCAGTTCTATTATCTGATGTATCATTGCTTTACTTTCCCCGACTATTAGTTGATGCCTACACTGGAGGAGTATTCTTATCTGTTGGATTTACCTGTTACCAATAGTGTTCCTTTTACTGGTTTGGAGGGTGAGCCAAAACCACATGAGATTGCTGACTTGATTCACGTGGGGAAGTCTGAGGTGGAAGCCCATATGACTACTAAAGGGGGTATTAGAGGATTACCAGCTCATTTCTTATTGGAGAAAGCTCGTTACTTTTCCAGAATGAAGAGTACAATTGCTTTTGAGGCCATTTTTTCTCTACTTGCTTACGGGTTGTTCTTATTTCCAAATGTGGATAGGTTTGTTGGCATTAATGCTATCAGGATCTTCATAATTGGAAACCCAATTCCTACACTATTGGGTGATACTTATTACTATATCCATATTCGGAATTCTTATCATGGGGGGATGATTATCTGTTGCACGCCTCTGTTGTACCGGTGGTTTATCTCTCATATGCCTCAGTCTGATGCTTTTTGGGATGTCAAGAAGGAACCCTGTTGGGCTCCTAAGATCTTGGCACTTACTCACTCGGATATTGATTGGTATCATTGAGCTTACTAGGATATAGATATTATTGACAATTGTGGTAGTTTCCCCAATGTACCGCTTCTTGATACAAAGGGAGGAATTAACTATAACCTTGTTCTTCCATGGCGATAACTTGGTTATCCGATGAGGGATAAACCAAATAGTATTCATTTGAGTAGTTTCTTTCTGAAGAAAGGAGAAGACTATAGGGAAGCTAGGGAGCAGATTGCGAAGGCCTGACGTCACCTTCATAAGAAGAGTAGGAAGTATTTGGGACCTAGGGGTGTTGTTTCTTTGGAGCCATATCTTCAGTGGGTCCGATCGAGATTTATTCAGTTAAAGATGCTGTATATATGGGAGACACCCATGCCTGATCTATTTGTGAATACCACTCCTCCATTATAAGATGATCTGGAAGAGCTGCAACTTGCTTTGGTTAGGATGCAACAGGAAAAGGATTCTTGGAAGAACAAGTTCCAAAATTTAGAGAGTTCCTATAGAGCAGATTTGAAGGAGAAAGATTACTTGATTGAGATTCTTGAGAGTCGAGCGGTAGAGTCTATGGAGAGGCAAGGGGATTTATTTTCTCCTAAGCCTCAATCAGGTGTTGATCACTCACTTCCTGATTCAGATGATTGGATGGAGATTGCCATCAAATATACGGAAGAAAACTAGAGGTTGAAGGCTCATATTTCCAGGCTCACAGGGAAGCGCCAACATACAAATTGATCTCCATCAGTTCTTTTTCTCAGGATTTTAGATTTTATTTTCATATTGTACTTGGGATCAATGAAACTGGTAATCCATTTTGGAGTTATTATAATAAATTTTTTTCAGTATTTTAAAAGCGCTATTACTTTGATGATTGCAATATGTTTATAAAATATAAATCCCTTGAAATATTAAATAACAAAGTAAAAATAATGATATGCATTGCATATAATGCATCATATTGCACATATTTCTTGCATTTTTATGCATATCCAGGTGTCTTACCAAGCTTCTTTACTTCGTTTAGCTACCTGACTCATCACTACAACACTCGGGCTAATTTCAAAAAGATGATGGACAACTTAGAACAAGAGAATCGCGAGCTGCGCGAGGAAGCTTCTGCTTTGAAGGCGAGTAGCCCAATCTGACTACTTTGATGGAAGCTCTGGTGGCTGCTCAGAATCAGCCACAAAGTGTTCAACCCCAACCAACAAGGGCAAATACTGAAGCTCCGACTGTTCCCGTATCTGCTACTCCAGCTGTACGTGAGGAGAATGTCTAGCCATACTGATGATCAGCGTCTGCTGATTCACTTTTTTCAGGATTGTTTGACTGGTGCAGCATTGAAGTGGTATATGAGTTTGGATAGTGCCAATATCCATACTTTAATGATTTGGGAGAAGAATTCATCAAACAATACAAGTACAACATGGACATGGCGCCTGACCGTGATCAACTTAGGGCCATGGTTCAGAAAGACAGGGAGTCATTCAAAGAGTATGCGTAGAGATGGCGTGAGGTAGCCGCCCAAGTTATTCCTCCCATGGAAGAGAAGGAGATGACTAATATTTTCTTAAAGACGCTGGGTGCTTTCTACTACAAAAGGATGGTAGCAAGCGCACCAAGTGATTTTACTGAGATAGTAGGAATGGGTATCCACTTTGAAGAGGCTGTAAGAGAAGGCCATTTGACAAAGAGTGAAGGATCTGGAGGTGCGAAGAAGCCATCTTATGGGTTTACCAAGAAGAAAGAAGGGGATACAAATGTTGTTATACAAGAGAGGAGGGTAAACGCTCATAGAAGGAATTATCAGCGTCATCAGCAAGTCGCCTCAGTTACTCCTGTTATGAATGTCGCTCCGACTACCGTTGCTTATCAGAGATCGTCCTAGCATGGGAATCATGGGTATAATAAGAGAAGGGACAGTTATAACCCTATTCCCATGAGCTATACAGAGTTACTACCAGCATTGATTCAGAAGAAGTTAGTTCAGACCCGACCACCTCCCGCTGTACCATCACCATTGCCTTGGTATTACAAAGCAGACCAAACATGTGCTTTTCATCAGGGAGCACCAGGGCATAATTTCGAGAATTGTTATCCTTTGAAGACTGAGGTGCAGAAATTGGTAAAGTCTGGTGTTCTATCTTTCAAAGACATGGGACCTAATGTGAAAGATAATCTTCTACCCAAGTATGGGGGGGTAAATGTTGTGAATATGGTGGTCGGGTGTCCAGGCGACTTCCGGATTTTTGATATTAATCTGGTTAGAGGTGATTTGGTGAAAATGCATGCAGACCTTTGTGAATTTAGCTACTACACGCATGACCATGCCGGTTGTGCTATTTGCAGTACAAACATACAGGGTTGCAAGAAGATAAAGGCTGATTTACAAGAGATGATGGATGACGGCCTCATCCACATAATCAGGCCTAGGTCAGAGTATGAAGAGGAAGTGAACATGGTTTCTGGATGTCCTGGTGAGTTCAAAAATTTTGATGTGGAGTATATGAATGAGGACCTCGTGCAGTTGCATGCTACCTTCTGCCTTACGGCTGGTCAGGTGGGACACCAATATGGATCTTGCATATTTTGCTGTCGAGACCCTCGAGGATGTTCAATCGTGAAGAAGGGTGTTCAGTTGTTGTTAGATAATGGAACTATCAAGATCACATGTTAGAGGGATGATTACCATGAAGTTGATATGATTGAGGTTTGTTTAACGGAAGAAGAGTCATAGGAGGAGTATGCCTCCGCGGATGAGTATTTCTCATTAGATGAAGATTTGTTTTCCGGAAATGACTCATTAATGACCGATTACGTTGAAGAAGGTGTAAACTTCATTGTGCCTTGTTTTGGTGCACCCACCCATTTTGAAATGGAGTATCATAGCAAGCAAGCTGTTACCCCATTGGTAATTAGTTTGCCAGGTGCTATCCCCTACAAATCAGATAAGGTTGTGCCTTACAAATACAACTCTACAATATTGGAGGAAGGTGTGGAGGTTCCCATCCAGCCAATGCCTGATGTTGGAAATATAGCCAAAAATAGCAGGGTGACCCGTAGCGGTCGTGTGTTTGCACCGGTTGTTCGAAGAGATGTTGATGCTGGAAAGAAAGTTGCTGAGAATGATGAACCTAAGAAGGCTATGGGAGAGACTAGCGGAGCTACATTAGAGAAAGAAGTAGATGATATTTTGAAGATAATTAAGATGAGAAACTACAGAATTGTAGATCAGCTACTGCATACTCCTTCAAAATTATCCATCTTGGCTTTATTGATAAACTCCTCTGCTCACAGAGAATCCTTGATGAGGGTACTGGACCAGGATTTTGTGGAGAGTGATATGCCAATAGATCAATTCAGTAGCGTAATAGTAAACATTACGTCGTGCAATAACTAGATTTTTTGCGATGATGAATTACCAGATGAAGGGAGGAATTATAACTTGGCCCTCCACATCTCTATGAACTCCAAGAATGATTCGCTATCCAATGTGCTGATTGATAATGTATCTGCATTGAATGTTATACCAAGAAGTACCCTTATGATGTTGAAATATCAAGGAACGCCTATGCGCCATAGTGGTATCATTGTGAAAGCGTTTGATGGGTCAAGGAAATCTGTCATCGTTTAAGTGGACTTACCTATCCATATAGGACCACATTTATTTCATATAACCTTCCAGGTCATGGACATTGTTCCCGCTTACAACTGTTTGCTAGGACGGCCGTGCATACATGAAGCAGGGGCTGTCACTTCAACTTTACACCAAAAGCTAAAGTTCGAGCGTGAAGGGAAGGTGGTGATTATAAATGGGGAGCGGGCG
Organism: Vicia faba; assembly: GCA_948472305.1. Taxonomy (NCBI): domain Eukaryota; kingdom Viridiplantae; phylum Streptophyta; class Magnoliopsida; order Fabales; family Fabaceae; genus Vicia; species Vicia faba. The sequence goes on from CATIWC010001356.1 coordinate 20,492, forward strand.
TTGTTGATATCTCATTTGTCATCTTTCAGTATTGTAGAAGCGGATGAAGCTGCTTTTGAAACCCAGTTCCAAGCCTTATCCATTGATAACATAAGAGGAAACGAGAACTCCATGGTTTCGCTTAAGTACGCGTAGCAGGTTGTGCGTAATGGTTATTGTGAAGTTTGGGGACGAATTGTGGATCATCCTGTGTACAAGAACAGAACTGGCTTAGGGTTCTCTTCGAAATGAAAAAGGTAAGGGCATGAAGCCGAAGTCTGCTGCAGGCAGGTATCAAGACATTTTCTGTAACGGGGGCTATCTTCACCCGACTGTTTCCAAGATTAACGCCATTGTGGAGGATGAAGCAGAGCAGGAAATGCCGAATTATGTGACGCACGGAGTCAGGGTTCAGAACTGGATCACCATTGATGTTCCCTCTTGCATACATGTTTGAAATTAATTTTATTTGTTAATCTTTCTTTTAAAAAGCATTCACTCTGCCCAAGGTGGAAGTATTAATGTTGTAGGGCTTATCTGTTTGTTGTGACTGTTAAGATCAATAATAAAAGTTGTCTTTGTTTCCCAAATTATGTCTTTATTTTTCTGATTTTTCTCGGAAAATGGTAATAAAAAAAAACCTTTCAAAATAAATAATAAATGAATTTTAATCTGCATGATCACTTGTTATATGTGTCAGTTTCTAAATGCAATCACAAATCATATGTGCAGATTAATTAAAAAACCCGTTGAATACAATGACTTTGCACCCTCTCCCAACTTTGAATGTCCTGTGTATGGGGCTGAAGAAGAAGATTATGATGAGATTCTAGAAGAGGTCTCACGGTTGCTTGAGCACGAGGAAAATACCATTCATCCATATAAAGAGCCTTTGGAAGTAATCAATTTGGGTTCAGAAGAAGATCCAAAGGAAGTTAAGATTGGAGCATCACTGCATCCTGATGTGAAGAGCAGGTTGATTGAGCTGTTGAAAGAGTATGTGGATATTTTTGCTTGGTCTTACCAAGATATGCCCGGTCTAGATACAGATATTGTCGAGCACCATTTTCCGTTGAAGCCAAAGTGTCTGGCAATTAAACAAAAGTTGAGAAGAACTCACCCAGATATGGCAGTAAAGATCAAAGAGGAGGTTCTAAAGTAGATTAATGCTGGTTTTCTTGTGACTTCAGTGTATCCTCAATGGATTTCCAATATTGTCCCAGTACCGAAAAAAGACGAAAAAGTTTGCATGTGCGTAGATTACAGAGATCTAAATAAAGCTAGTCCAAAAGATGATTTTTCGTTGCCTCACATAGACATGTTAGTGGATAGCACAACAAAATTCAAAGTATTCTCCTTCATGGACGGATTTTCTGGGTATAATAAAATAAGAATGGCTCCAGAGGACATGGAAAATACAACATTTATCACACCCTGGAGAACATTCTGTTACAGAGTGATGCCTTTCGGGTTGAAGAACGCAGGTGCAACGTACAAGAGGGCTATGAAAACCCTATTCCATGATCTTAGGCACAAGGAAATTGAAGTATATGTTGATGATATGATTGCCAAATACCATACTAAAGAAGGGCATATAGAAGATTTGTTGAAGTTGTTTCAGCGTTTGAGGAAGTATCATCTCCGCTTGAATCCAAAGAAATGCGCCTTCGGTGTTTGATCAGGGAAATTGTTGGGTTTCATTGTTAGCCAGAAAGGAATTGAAGTTGACCCTGATATAGTCATGGCGATTCAAGAAATGCCAGCACCGAGAATTGAAAAGCAAGTCAGAGGCTTCCTCAAGCGTTTGAATTATATTTCCAGATTCATTTGTCACATGAATACGACATGTGAATCGATCTTTAAGTTGTTAAAGAAAGATCAAGGTTGTGTGTGGACGAATGACTGCCAAAGGGAGTTTGAGAGTATTAAGGAATATCTGCTTGAACCCCCTATCTTGCTCCCTCCCGTAGAAGGAAGACCGTTGATTATGTATCTGACAGTGTTAGATAAATCCATGGGTTATATTATGGGACAACAGGATGAAACACAGAAGAAGGAGTTCGCCATCTATTATCTCAGTAAAAAATTCACTGATTGTGAGTCGCGGTATTCCATGATGGAAAAAACATGTTGTGCTTTGGCCTGGGCGGCAAAGAGTTTGCGGCAGTATATGTTGAATCACACCACTTGGTTGATCTCCTAAATGGACCCAATCAAGTACATTTTTGAAAAACCTGCTCTTACTGGAAGAATTGCCCGCTGGCAGATGTTGTTATCTGAATACAATATCGAATACCGCACTCAAAAGGCTATTAAAAATAGTGTGTTGGAAGATTATCTTGCTCACCAACCAATGGAGGATCACCAGTCTGTAGAATATGAATTCCCCGATGAGGATGTGATGCTCCTGAAAGTGAAGGATTGTGATGAGCCGTTTCCTGAGGAAGGCCCTGACCCTGAATATCGTTGGAGTATGATATTTGATGGAGCTATGAATGCTTATGGTAAAGGAATTGGTGATGTGATTGTCACTCCTCATGGATCACACATTCCTTTTACTGCAAGGTTAACATTCGATTGTACTAATAATATGGCAGAATATGAGACTTGCATCATGGGTTTCGAAGAAGATATTGATCTCAGAATTAAAATTCTCAATGTGTATGGTGATTCAACTTTGGTAATAAATCAGATTAAAGGAGAATGGGATACTCGTCACCCTGGCTTGATCCCTTACAAATATTATGCTAGAAGATTATTACCATTCTTCAATAAGGTTGAATTCCATCACATCCCTAGAGACGAAAATCAAATGGTGGATTCTCTGGCAACCATGGCTTCTATGTACCAAGTGAATACTTTGAATGATATACCCCAAATTGCGGTTCGACGGCTGGATAAGCCCGCTCATGTGTTTACAACTGAGGAGGTAGCAGATGAAAAACCTTGGTATCATGATATCAAGCATTTTATTCAGACTCAAGAATACCCAATCGGTGCATCAAAGAAAGATAGAAAGACACTGAGAAGATTGGATGGCAGTTTCTTCCTCAATGAAAAGGTGTTATACAAGAGAGATTATGACATGGTCTTGCTCAGATGCGTGGATAGACACGAAGCAGACATGTTGATGCATGAGATTCATGAAGGTTCATTTGGCACTCATGCCAATGGACATTCTATGGCTAAAAAGATGCTAAGGGCAGATTACTATTGGTTGGCAATGGAATCTTATTGTTATAAGCTTGCAAAGAAGTGTCATAAATGCCAGATTTATGCAGACAAGATCCATGTGCCTCCGACACTTCTCAATGTGATTTCCTCCCCGTGGCCTTTCTCTATGTGGGGTATTGACATGATTTGGATGATAGAACCCAAAGATTCGAATATACACCGTTTTATCTTAGTAGAAATTGATTACTTCACCAAGTGGGATGAGGCTGCTTCATATGCCAATGTTACTAAGCAGGTGGTTGTGCGCTTAATTAAGAATAACCTTATATGTCGGTATGGTGTGCCAAGCAAGATTATCACTGACAATGGCTCGAATTGGAACAACAAGATGATGACAGAACTGTGCGAAGAATTCAAGATTGTCCATCATAATTCATCTCCATACAGACCTAAGATGAATGGGGTTGTTGAAACTGCTAATAAGAATATCAAGAGAATTATCCAGAAAATGGTTGTTACTTATAAATATTGGCATGAAATGCTTCCTTTTGCTCTGCATGGATATCGAACATTTGTTCTCACTTCAACAGGAGAAACCCGATTCTCCCTGGTGTATGGAATGGAAGTTGTACTCCTTGTCGAGGTAGAGATTCCCTTGCTGCGTGTGATAATGGAAACCAAGTTGACAGAGGCTGAATGGGTCCAGAACAGTTTTGACCAATTGAATTTGATTGAGGAGAAGAGAATGGCAGCTTTGTGTCATGGCCAGTTATATCAGAGAAGAATGAAGAAAGCTTTTGATAAAAAGTTCAAACCTCAGGAATTCAGAGAAGGAGACCTCGTGCTCAGGAAGATCATGTCTTTCAACACTGATTCTAGGGCATGTGGACTCCCAATTTTTAAGGCCCCTACGTTGTCAAGAAAGCCTTCTCTGGCGGTGCATTAATTCTTGAAACTATGGATGGCGAGGAGTTCCCACGTCCCATGAATGCTGACGCAGTCAAGAAATACTTCGCCTAAAGAAATAAAAGAACAGCTCGCTAAGTTGAAAACCCAAAAGGGCGGCTTAGGAAAAAAGGAGCATCTCAGAAGGCCGAAAACCCGAAAGGGCAGTCTAGGAAAAAATTAGAGACATAAATAGAATAAAATTCCCGCTAAGTTGAAAACCCGCAAGGGCAGCTTAGGCAAAAGTTAGGGACTTTATGGGCAAGTAACTACATCAGACAAGATTTGATCATTGAAGCAACACTCTTCTCGGATCCTCACAATACTTCAACAGAAGCCGATGCTCAGGAGTTCAAAAGGTTTTAGAGGGGATAGTCGTCATTGTATCTCAATGTATCTGTTCCAGTATATATTACGATTTTCTGAACTTTGTAATCATCTATGGAGTCTCGCCATTCGCAGACTACCATTCTATTAATGAAATTTGAGCTTTCACCCAATTCTTTGTATTTATTATTTTATTTATTTTGCAAAGACTCCATTTATTATTGATAATAACTTTCAAAGCAAAAAAAGATTAAATAACAAAATTGACTTTTCAAAAAAAAGAGATTTTACAATCTGTTTTTACTTTGAGATTTGTGATGAAACAATGACAACAAAAATGGTGATCCCAAGAATGGGAAAACTCCAGTTGCTTTGAGATGTTTTTGTTCCACTCGGGAAGGTCTACTCGGGTTATTTTCGCAGTATTGGGTTTATGGTTCTGGTATCCTCGGTCAAGTTTGGATTCATTTCTCCTCTTTTCTGAGTTTTCATGATGAGAAGTTTCAATCCGCATTTTCTCCAGTGAAGTTTTTGTTTGGCCCGATAGAAGTTCTTTTTTCCAGAGAGATTAGTATCGTACCCTCTCTTGAAGAACGTAGGTCCCTGGTTTCTCCAAATGAAGGACGTATTGTGAATATGATGTTAACCTCGCCAATGAAGTGAGTCTGATTTCCCCAATGAATGTTCGGATGTTTTGGTGTCAGTCTGCTTTGCTTGAGACTGGTTTTGTAATCTCCAATAGGAATGTTATCCCTATATCTGTACTATTTCATCACTTTGATTTATCTACCTCTGAATCATGTTTCTCCTCAGTAAAGTTAAAGCAGGAAGTAGGTTTTGTTTCCTCAGCTGGCCTTTACCTTTCTTGGAATGATCATCCTGGATGAAGTTTAGCCGAGCATTGTTAGTGCCCGAGGAAGTTTTACCTGGTTGTTCCCAGTATTGTATATCTGTGGTGTCATCATATGCATGATAACGCTCATAGATTCATGCATACATCATGCATAGCTAAAATTGGCAAGTCATTGTTCATTGACATCTGTTAATATTTTTGTTGACATATTACCCTGCTTTGCAGATTTACGTTGTCCTCTCTTCAACATAGTGTTGGACTTAAGCAGAAAACGTATATTCTTTCAATTTCCCTACTGAGTTGTCCCTCGTAGAAGATTTTTGCTATAAACCTTCCGGTACAGCTCCTTGTTTGGATAAATTTGGTTTTCCCTATTGAGTTTATTTCTCAAAGGATTAGTTCTGTTTGACTGTTTCATTCTAGTTTATTTCTGGTTTGGATCTGTGGTTCCCTGGCAATGCTATTCACTTTGGATTTCTGAAAACTCCAGATTTTTATTGGTGCATTTATTTTGCACGAGAAGACTTTATCCCCTCAGCAAGAATATCATGGCATCTCCCCAAGAAGTCATACCTCCTTCCCAAAAAGCCATTTATTTTTTACAATCTTCTATGACAACAAGTAGTAAATATCTTTATTTGAGACAACTCATATATTATCCTTTTCAGGCGGAGCGCCTTGGTTAAAGAAGAAGTTGAGACCCGTTCTAGGTGAAACACCAGAATCTTTTTGCTACCCTCAGTGAACGTTGGTAGTTCATCATCAGTGAACGACAGTGATATGATATATTCTCTTTCTACCTTCAGTGAAAGTGTGTAGACCATCGGCGCACAAAGTCCGTGTTTATTATATTTTTGCTACCCTCAGTGAATGTTGCTATTTCATCGTCAGTGAACGGCAGTGATATGATATATTCTCTTTCTACCTTCAGTGAAAGTTGGTAGACCATCGATAGTGAACGTCGGTGTTTGTTATCTTTTTTCTATCTTCAGTGAAGGTTGGCAGTTCATTGTCAGTGAACGGCGATGATATGATATATTCTCTTTCTACCTTCAGTGAAAGTTGGTAGAACATCGGCAGTGAAAGTCGGTGTTTGTTATCTTTTTTCTATCCTCAGTGAATGTTGGTATTTCATCGCCAGTAAACAGTGGTGATATGATATATTCTCTTTCCATCTTCAGTGAAAGTTGGTAGACCATCGCCAGTGAACGTTGGTGTTTGTTATCTTTTTTCTATCTTCAGTGAAGGTTGGCAGTTCATTGTCAGTGAACGGTAGTGATATGATATATTCTCTTTCTACCTTCAATGAAAGTTGGTAGACCATCGGCAGTGAACGCCAGTGTTTGTTATCTTTTTGCTACCTTCAGTGAATGTTGGTAGTTCATCGTCAGTGAACGACGATGATATGATATATTCTCTTTATACCTTCAGTGAAAGTTGGTAGACCATCGGCAGTGAACGTCGGTGTTTGTTATCTTTTTGCTACCCTCAGTGAATGTTGGTAGTTCATCGTCAGTAAACGGCGGTGATATGATATATTCTCTTTCTATCTTCAGTGAAAGTTGGTAGACCATCGGTAGTGAACGTCGATTTTTGTTATCTTTCTCTTTGCCTTCAGTAAACGTTGGTAGCTTCGCCTTCAGTAGAAGATGGTGTGTCCTTTGACCATTCTACCATCCTCTCTGATTCAGTTCTCTGGGTCCACCAATGATTTATTTTCCTCGTGGGGGGTGCTCCTTTGTTTCTTTATTATTGTTACACCCCCAAGGTTATTTTTGCATCTCTTTGGTCCTATTCATATGCATTCATGATCATAAGCAATTGCATGGTATCTTAGGGCCAAAAATAGGGTTTGTATCTTAAGATCCCTTCATCATACCATGTTGATTCACTTGCAACAAGATAACACTAGGATTCTTGGTTCCCCTCCCTACATTTATTTTTGCCCTTTTTTAGGGATTACCAAACACCTTAACTTATGTTCCTTTTGTGATCATGAATATTGTTTTGTTTTCTTAATTTAACTAATAAAATGCAATGTTAGTTTGTCTTACTTGTTATCCATGCAGGTGAAGCCAATGAGATTTAACAAGTTACCCCATGGGTTCATGAGTTTATTTCCATGCCCTAGTCAATATAGCTTGAGAAGTTCAAACCTCACCATTGTATTGGTTTTGGGATAATTGGCATGGAAAGGTTGCTTTGGTTCATCACATTTCAAGGTTATTAGATTTGACTAAAAAGTATAACGTGTTGATTGGAGAAGTTGTCATGTTTGGATAAGGCATTGTTCCTATTGGTCACAAGAGCATATTTCTATCAAATTTCAAGATATAAAAGTGGTTTTGGTGGCTATGAGTTCTCATTATCACCCTAAACAACTTCTATTCACAAATCAAGAATATTGGTACAAGAAGTTTGTTCAAGCTTGTCAAAGTTCTTCAAAGCATTTTTTTGATCTAGAAGCTAGGGTTTTGAACTTTAAAGGAGCATATCTTGCTCACCTTTTGGTTTTTTTGAATGATTCCAAAGACATAATTCTCTTCAAGGGATTATCAACAAATCAATTCAAAATTTCCAAAGAGTTTTCATGTGGTAGAAACATGGTGAAGAAGAAAGATAACAAGTCCTCTAGTTGAATCCCCAATTTTCGATTTGTGAATTCAAATGATCATAACTTTGTCAATGTTTATCACCTTGATCCCATTCTTTTACAAAAATGATTTTGAGGATGTGAACTTTATGCCTTATTTTATGTGCAAAGTCAAAAAATGAATGGAAGTTACCTTAAAGATGCAAAAGATTATAGGTCATTTCATGATTTTTTTTTCCAACTTCAACAAGTCATAACTTGCTAAAATTTTGGAGATTTTGAATGATTCAAGTTTCAAAGTGTCATTCAAGAGGTCTAATTCATGCCATATTTTTTGGTCAAGAGAAAATTCCAAGTGGAAGGCCATGTTTGGATGCAAGACATTATAGGTCATTTTTGAAGAAGAATGTAAAATATTACTAAGTATGGAATGTCAACCCTTTTTGTTCAACTTTGACGCAATGCAACTTTCATCTCAAGCATCCATTTAACTCCATTCATTTTCCATTTCAAAGCATGTAACCTCGTCTTTCTAAATCATCCAGAATCATGCCTTAAGACCCCTTGAACTGAGAATGCCATAGTTTCAAAAATGGTAACTTGGAGTTGAAGTTTCCTTGCAAGTCAGAATTTTAATTTCATGTTACAACCTCTAAACCTCAAATTAACACGCGTTTTGGGTCTAAACATGATTAGCCAACTTTCCCAAGTGGATTAGTGCATCAAAACGCAAGAATTGGATGAGTTTTGGTGAAGTTTGGATCACACTTCACTCGTGCATCAGGTTTGCACGAATTCCATCCAAAACGCATCATTCACTCTTCCTTTTGATCCCATTCGCTTCTCCTATAAATACATGAACTATCCAATTCAATTTCCCAAGCTTGGATAGCCAGAATCACCCTACCAAACTTGCTGCATAACTCAATTTTCTATAACTTCAAAATCCATTCTCGAGCATTTTTCAATCCAATTTTTCCATCAATTCACCTTCCTTGATCTTCCCTGAAGCTAACCATATAATTACATTCATGAATCGTGCCCTATACTGCTCCATAGAAGTCCAGTTTCAGAGCTCTGCAACTCAACTTCAATAGGTAGATTCCTTCATCAATTCTTCAAAACTCTAATATCATTGTGTTGCTCTCATTGCCTTGGTTCTAGTCTCAACACTTACCTTTTACTGGAAACACGTTTTGACCATGAAATTTCAAATCCCTTTTCAAAACTTTCCTTCCAAATTGCTTTAGCTACAGTTTATATAAATTTGGCGCGAGGGTGTGGTTGTCTTCATCTTGAAGAGACGAAGCGAATGCAATAGGTCTGAGCTTCTGATTTTACAGTTTGAGAGACCTGCAATTCGTGATGGCTGGAGGTTGAAGATGACCAACGTGTCATCTTCCAACCAATAAAGGTGCGCCATCTGTATTTTTCAAATCATGATTTAAGTAATGATTATGTACAATATTCACTAATGACCATGATATGCACAGCGGGCCAGATCCCTTGGATTTGACTATTAACGCGTTTTGACTCTCATCCAATGATCCACATATTTTACTTTTATTTTCTTTTTCGGATTTTTATATTTTAATTGTTTTAAATTTCAAAAAATCATAGAAAATTCATTTTTAGTCCAAAAAATCTGAAAAAATTATGAAAAATATTTTTGATTATTCTCTTTCCGATTTTTATTTGTTCACAATTTAATTTTTTGTTTTGGTATTTTTTATAAATTTTACACTTATTTGATTTGTTTTAAATGTTTAAAAATACTTTTATACATTTTGAAATTTTGAAAAAATTATGGAATGATCCAATGATATTGTGACAAATATAGGTGACCTTATTTTATTTTTGTTTCTGACTTTACTATTTTTTTTTACCATTTTTTTCTTTTACCAATTTATTTTAATTTTAAAAATAGTTTCTTACTTTAAAAAATTACCAAAAATTTTGTAAAATTATTTGAGCCTTTTTCTGATTTTTCTATGGTCTTACTTTTTATTTCTTTATTAATTTGAACATAGTTGATATTTTTCTCTTTATTTTCTATTTTTAAACATTATTTTTAAACCCTTTTATGTATATTAAAATGTGATATTATTTTGTGACTATTTTCTGACTAATCTTGGGTTAGATTTTCGATCATAAACTTTATTAACGTTATTGGATCCATGGTGTTGAGGTTAACTCCACAAAAATGGATGAATGATTTTAATAATAGTTTGATTAAAATTTAATTCAAATGTGGTTTGTATATTTTTTCCCCACCCCTCTTCATCTCATCCCCTTCTTATTGCACTAGATGTTGTTGGAGCATGATCTCTATATCATGTCTCAAAACAAATGGTGCATAGATTGCTATTGACCGGCCTCAAAATAGGTGCGACTCTATATAAGTCCACTTATGATTGCTTAACATAGCGCTAAATTTTGTCCCGATTCGAATAAATAATCATTCGTGGCCCAAACTTATGATTGCAAGCCCAAGTATGTTAATTTGATCTCTTTGATACAATAACCTTGAGATTCATTGTGTGGAGGCTTTGGCTCTACCAATCCTCTAATGGATCTACAACACCTTTGGTCAATGCAGATCACTTAAACATCGTTGATCATTAAATGGTACTTATGAGAATTCCAAATGGATGATATACTTGACAAAAAGCAAATGCAACTTGTTGTGTGGAGGCTTTGATTCTACCAATCCTCTAATGAGTTCCAACTGCAAGCTTCAAGATGGTCATCCAACTAACCACTAATTATTGACTTGTTTTACCTTATTCTTTCATTCTTTTTTATGCTTTATGTACCATTTACTTTTAGTATTTACATTTCATGCCATTTTTATCTTTGCTCATTTGAGCATTTACTTTCTTGCCATTTTTACTTTGCTCAATTGAGCTTTTCTTTTCCTTTCTTAAGATACTTAATAATCAACACAAACCCTAAAAATCTTTAATGGTACTTGGACTATTTGGTTACTATCCTTTGCATTATGGAGCATTGGACTTTTTGGACTTAGGATTAGAAACCTTGGCCTATGATTGGAGACCTTGTGATCTTATCTGATTATTTTGTCTGGAGCTCTTAAGGTTTACCTCAATACATTGGGTTGTTTGTTTTTTTTGTGTGCAGGTTATTGTGATTACACCATTTGCTTGTAATCTCGAATTCACCTATATAGAGCCGTTACTCTGCCCAATTTTTATGAAGAATTAATACACTTGAAGTTTGGTTCTCTCAAGAGGTCTAGTATTTTTGCTTGCTTGGTTTCAGTCCAAAGAATGGGAACTCTATCTTGGCTCATAGTGTCAAGTATTGGCTTATTGTTGGTTATATGGTTCTTATCCCTAGCTTTTACCTTATGCTTTAGGATAGCCTCTTATTCTCCTCCCATCTCCTTTAATTTCAAAAAACTTCTCCCTCCTTTTGAAAACTCTTCTTGTTTTAAACTTGAACCACTTTTATAATACACTTGGACTTATGTCCATGTATTTTCAAAACATTTTCATAAATAAACCCCAATCAACTTAATGATACCTTGACATTTTTTTGTGAGAAGACTAAAAGTCAATCAATCTGATTTCAAACCATATTGCCATTTTGGCTTTTTTATCTTTAAACTTTTCTCAAAAGATTGAACTCTTGTCAATCCTTGTAGTGATGAAAACAACTATACTTCTACAATATGTAGTGAAGAGAGATATTTTCCACATGGTGTTTTGAGTGAGGCATTGTTGATTTTAAAATCCAAGCCATATCCTCCACTTTGAGATGATGCAAATTATCCTTTCTCATGATTGTGGGTAGTAGGTATGTTTTCCACACGGACAATGACGATAATGTTTTATCTCATAAAATTAACCAACGCATTTGCATTTCAATTTTTTTAAAAAGAGGAACTACGTGTACCCTGATCCCCTATTGCACGAAAAGGTGGTACGTAGGCACTAAAGGTTTGCAATTGCGGCGGGTGCAAAAATCATAAAAAAATATATTTCTTTTCTCACCTCCACCATCCATTTTATATACAACAATTTTTATAGCCAAAATATACAGATTTTACAAAGAGGCTCCTGTGGAGTACCGTAGATGTTTAGGGTGCTAATACCTTCCCTTTTCATAACCAACTCCCTTACCTTGAATCTTTCCCCCTCGTTTTGGGTTATTCTCTCTTTTCCAATTCCTTTGGAAACAATAAAGCGCGGTGGCGATTTTGATTTTGATTTGTATAAAGTCTAGTAAATCCAATGGCTTAGTCTTAAACATTTCTACTGCTACACATCCCCTACAAAGAACATGTGTTGACATTAATCCCACATTTTGAGGAAACTACCTTTGAGCATTTTCCACGGGAGGAAAATCAACTAGCAGGCGCGCTAGCCACTATGTCATCCATGTTCAAAGTCAGGTAGGATAATGAGGCTCCTCAGATCACCATAGAGAGGATGGACGAACCAGCTTACTGTCATAAGATTGATACTGAAGAAGTAGTGGCCAAACCTTGGTTACATGAAATTAAGAGATATCTTGAAGCCCAAGAGTATCCGGAAGCAACTTCAGTCAACAACAAGAAATTCCTGAGAAGGTTTTCTGCTAAATTCTTCCTCAGTAACGGAGTTCTCTATAAGCGTAACCACGACTCTACTTTGCTTCAATGCATAGACAAGAGTGAGCCAGACAAGATCATGGTTGATTTACATGAAGGATCCTTTGGCACCCATTCTAGTGGACACACGATGGCTAAAAAGATCCTACGGGAAGGATACTATTGGTCTAACATGGAAGCAGATTATCATCAGCATTCACGAACCTGTCACAAGTGTCAGATCTATGCTAATAAGGTACATGTGCCTCAAGTTCCTCTAAACGTCTTGACTGCTCCTTGGCCATTCCTAATGTGGGGCATTGACATGATTGGAGAAATCAAACCTACATCTTCTAATGGACACCGCTTCATCTTGGTTGCCATTGATTACTTCACGAAGTAGGTTGAGGCAGCTTTATTCGCTTATGTCACCAAGAACGTTGTGGCCCGACTCATCAAACATAATCTTATCTATCGGTATGGTATTCTGGAAAGAATCATTACAGATAATGGTACCAATCTCAACAACACTGTGATCATCGCACTATGCGTAATTCAAGGTCCAACATCATAACTCTTCTCCTTACCGGCCGAAGATGAATGGCGTTGTGGAAGACGCTAATAAAAACATCAAGAAGATCATACAAAAGGTGACAGTGACCTACAAGGACTGGCATGAGATGTTACCATTTGCTCCTCTCCACGGTTAATGTACCATGATGTGCACATCAACCGGGGCAACCTCTTTCTCCTTGGTATACGGCATGGAAGTTGTCCTACCAATTGAAGTCCAAATTCTATTTGACCAGTTGAACTTGATTGATAATATGCGGCTTACGACTGTCTGCCATGGCCAGATGTATAAAAAATGTATGATCAAAGCTTTTAACAAGAAGGTCATACGTCAGGTATATCGGGTTGGTGACTTGGTAATCAAGTGTATCATATTGCCACAAGGTGATCCCATGTGCAAGTGGACTCCTACATACGAAGTACCATTTGTGATAAAAAAACATATTTTCGTGTAGAGCAATGATCTTAACCACTATGGATGGCGACGACCTTCAACACCCTCTAAACATGGACATAGTTAAAAGATACTACGCATGAAAAAGTACCGCTAGGTTGATTGGCCTAGGAAAAAATTAGGGATAAATATAAAAATATTTATACACCCGACAAGCTGAAAACCTGAAAAGGCGGCTTGGGCAAAAAAGGGTATCCCGGTGGACTGAAAACCCGAAAGGGCGGTCCAGGAAAAAGTTAGGGATTTAAAGCATATGACTATGTCCCGTTGGATCACCTTACATCCAATATTTAGTATCAATCGTCAAACTCGAACGGTTCTAATCAATCCAATCAACTTTGGACAAAGTAACAAGTGGATGAGACACTCAGAGACATGAAGGCTATAGCAGAATGGGAACCACATGGGATTATTTTACATAGCTGCCTTTTCTTTGTATCAATTTTCATTTTTACGATGACATTCTCTTACTAGGATGTTCGTCTCTTTGTACAAAATACTTATTCAAGTTAATACAAAGACATTCCTTTAAAAGTGCAAAACCATCTATTTTTCTTTTACTATTCCTGTTTTGTTTGCAAAAACGTCTAGTGGTTGTTTTTGAACATATGCATTTAAATGTAATTACTGTTTATAAATGAACGCATAAAAAACGAAAACTAGACAGAAAGACAATTACTAATGGCTTTAAGAAATAGGATAATATCTATGGGCCATTCCATAAAGTCCCTGCAGGTACTCTCCCTTAAGGAACAGGAGCAAGGACACCCTGCTACAAAACTTCCAATTACCACTCCAAAGATTCCCCAGCAGGATTTAACAAAGTCAACAAGCAATGCATGACATTTCACTTCCCCAATAGAGTTTATTTCTCTAATGACAGAAACCCATCTATCAATGTATGAAGACTTACACTCTTCATTCCCAGCAGCAGTCAGGGATTTATTTTCCCCAGTCTAGCAACACTGCAGCAGAACAACCAACATGTGCATACATTGCATTCATAGATCATAAACATCGACAGCACAAACGCATATATCCAATATCATTTATGCTAAGAAACATCGTTACATCATGCATTTCATACATCATGGCATTGCATGCAACTAACTCTTTACCTTTTCAGGAAAGACCAATCAACAAATTTCCAACAAGATAATGCAATTATCTGTGAACAAATCAGTGGTAGATCAATTCCCAAAATAGGACACAGTAACTATCTACACAATAAATACTTCCTTCAGACTTCAGCTGGTTCAGTCTAAATCTCTCCCGGTTTATCCCGATTCGTCCCTTCAGACATCTTCTCTAGTTCAAATAAATCGCTCTAAGATTTATATGATTCTTTCCAGTTAAAGAACATTCAAACTTCTGCTGGTTCAGTTTAAATCTCTCAACGGTTTATCCTGATTCATTCCCGCAGACATCTTCTCTAGTTCAGATAAATCACTCCAAGGTTTATTCTGATTCTTATCTAAAACCTTTGCTGGTTCAATTTGAATCTCTCAATGGTTTATCTTGATTCTTTCCCGCAGACATCTTCTCTAGTTCAGATAAATCGCTCCAAGATTTATTCTGATTCTTATCCAAGACCTCTATTGGTTCAATTTGAATCTCTCAATGGTTTATGCTGATTATTTCTTGTAGAAATCTTCTCTGGTTCAGATAAATTGCTCCAAGATTTATTTTGATTCTCTCCAGTTAAAAAATATATAAGACCTCTTCTAGTTCAGTTTAAATCTCTCAACGGTTTATCCTGATTCTTTCCCGCAAACATCTTCTCTGGTTCAGATAAATTGCTCCAAGATTTATATCATTTTTTCAAGTTAAAGATTATTTAATACTTTTGTTGGTTCAGTTTAAATCTCTCAACAATTTATCATGATTCTTTCCCGTAGGCTTCTTCTCTGGTTCAGATAAATCACTCTAAAGATTTATCCTGATTCTTTCCAGTTAAAGATTATTAAAGATTTCTGTTGGGTTCAGTTTTAAATCGACCAAAGGTTTATTCTGATTCTTTTCCTTGTTGAAGTCAAGCTTAGACTTAGTCTAATTTTCTATCAACGGTCACATTCTGATGGAATCTTTAAGCCCATCTCCGCCAACTCTCCATCATTTCTCCAAATGGCATATTTAAGCCCATTCCTCGTACCTCAACCTCAAAATCATCAGAGTGCAAATTTCTGGACACTCTAGCGTTCAATCATCTTCCACCTTCAAGTCATGAATGGCAGATTCGCCAATCTAACTCTTCAGGTTTAAGAAGATTGAACAGGGGAAGCTATTGTACCCCAAAATTTTCCCTCTCATTTCTCAAAGGATCATCCTGGACCCTCAGGTTTGCTTCTGTCAAGTTTTAAGTCTCAGATTACAATTTTTCAAGAAAGTCATTCACAAGGGCAAAACGGTCAAAAGCACACTGAAAAGTCAAACTTTGACTTTTTGATCAAAATAAAGTTTCAACAATCATATTTCATCAAGACATGAAATTGGTTCATCAAGAAATCAAAAGTCAGAAATTACTTCGAAAAAATAAAATTTCTAAACACTTAGAAATTTTCCTAAGTGTTAAGAAAATATGATAACTTCAGAACTTCTGGGCCAATTTTCACACAAGTGCAGTCAGAATTTGCAAAAATTATTCAGAACATGACTCTTCAATCAGAATATATGGAAACTATATTCTTCGATCAGAACATGATTCTTCAGCATATGGAGACTATGTTCTACGCTTCAATCAGAACATCACCCTTTGAATCTCATTCTGGTCTTTCATTTCTTCGATCAGAACATCACCAAGCCCCAAAACCTTGTTTTGAATCGTCTGCTGCACTGCTATGACACAGTCCTGCTTCCAGCTGCCACAACACTCCAAATTGTTGTTGATCCAGTCCACACCTGCATTTTCTCAAACCCCATAATTACACCAAATTAGCACATAAAAGTTATGTTTAAAAAGCAATGGAACAATATGCCAAAAAGGTTCAAATCCCATTTGTTTTCCCCCCAAAACCACAACAAATTCATCTATAAATAAGTGGTTATACCACACGTCTAAGGGACTGGCTTTTGGAAAGAGAGATTTGTCAAATACAAAAGGAGAAAAAGAAAACATTCAAACATTCTTAAACCCAGAATTCTCAAACGCAATAGCTTTATTCCTCCCTTTGAATCAAAGAACATAACGTTCTATTCCGTTCCTTACTAACCCCAAAACATCTGAAGGCAGCAGCTCAAGTCCCAAACGCACGCTTCTGATTCAAGGTAAGTCATTCTGACTTTGAACTTTTCATTCAGAACATCATTAAATATGTAAATATCATAGTGTTGATATTGTCCATATCATTGCCTAAGTAGAAAAACTGTGGATAGAAACTTCTTGAAGAAAACTAGGCTCAGAATTAGGATTAGAACTTCTATAAACTGTCGTGCTTTTATTTTTCTGTTTTGCTGCTGTTAAGAACTGAATAAGTTGCAGATGCTATGGATAATGTAAGGAAAGAGGTGAAGTGTAACCCAGAACTTCTAAGCTTTCTTATTGTTTTAACACACACAAAAATTCTAGGCTTTCCTACTGTTTTAACGCACACAGAACTTCTAGGTTTTTTCTCACTGTTGTAACACAGCACACAGAACTTCTATGTTTTTCTCATTGTTGTAACACACATAGAACTTCTAGGCTTTCTTACTGTTTTAGCATAACATAGAACTTCTAGTATTTTTTCTCATTGTTTTAACACTCAGAACTTCAGCGCGCAGCAACCCAGAACTTCTATTTTACCTCTAAAGTTTCTTTCAAGACTTCAGCGCACAGCAACCCATAACTTCTGGTTTCCTCTGACTTTATTTGTGAACTACAGCGTGCCTGGAACCAGAAATTTTTATCCCTCTTATTTTTTTTCCAGCAACGTGTTGATCCTGTTTTCATTTTTTCTCCTTTTCTTTCTCATTTTTATTATTTTCAACATTAATACTATTTTTACTAATATACAAAAGACATAAAAAATATTTTCTTTTTATTAACTAATTATTATTTTTCTTTTAACTTATCAAGACCAAAAAACCATTTTTAAAACAAATCCTTTTCTTGTATTGTACGATTCAATATGGTTGTAATAAATAATTAAGATTTAAATTCTTACAATCCCCATTTATAAATATGTATCCCCATCCCTAAAATGATGTAATATCTTAGGATTTATTTTCCGCATTTTATTTTTTCCTTCATATATTGTTAGTAATTAGGGTGTATGGTAAGATAAAATCAACAAGTAGATAACCTTTAAATGCAAGACAAAAATGCATACAATCAAACAAACTTGCACACTAGCACTCTAGGGTAATATCACTTTGTTGCCTTTCAGAAAATAGTCACGTCCCTCGAATATGGGCGTTTTAGCAAAGACCCTCGATAAAAGATCGTAGTCCCTCGATGACCCTCAATGTTGCCTTCGGTGAACGATCTAGTCCCTAAACGACATTGTTAAAACGTCCCATAGGTTGCCTTCTATGACTATACAAAACGTCCCGCGCCCGTCCCTTCACATCAGGCAATGGGGTTTCTTACCAAAACAATCGTGAGATAACAACATCTAAAGGAGGAGGAAAAGAACGTTTAATACCTTTTGAGTAGGTAGGTTGCTCTTGGTTGCTCGCTTGCTCACAATAAAAAAAACATCTTATGCACCCAAAATTTCACTTTGAAACATTTTCAAAAGTTAAAACACTTTGTACGCGTTCTTATAGAGACGAGAACCATTACAAAGAAACCCTTTTTTAAAATACTTTCAAAACCCACATCAGAAACACATTTCCAAACAAAAGCAAGTGATCTAGGAAGCAACTAAGAGCCTGTAGATAACTACAGATGAAAAGGGTGCTAATACCTTCCCTTTTTATAACCTACCCCCGGAACTCAAGAAATAATCTCGAAAGTCTTTCCTGTTCTTTTCAACCTTTCCTTATTGGATAAAAGAAAAGATAGTGGCAACTCTTGCTATCCGCAACAATTTGGATAAAACGCAAAACACCCAAGTCAGTTCTTCCACCGTGTTACAACTACGTATAATGAATAACCCGCTAGGTTGACATACCTAGGAAAAAATAAGGGCATCCCGGCAAACCAAAGAAGTTCAGGAAAAATTTAGGGATATATACAAAAGATTATACACCCGGCAAGTTGAAAACCCGAAAGGGCGGCTTGGGCAAAAATGAGTATCCTGGTGGGATGAAAACCCGAAAGGGCGGTCTAAGCAAAAGTTAAGGATTAAAGTGTATGACTATGTCCCGTGGAATCTCTACAGCTAACTTTATTACCAAGGCCCAAGATCAATTCCATCAACTTCTTTCGACGAAAAGGGATGATGTTTGAAGACATAGGGGCAATAGCTGAGTTGAAACCCAATGAGATCACATCCACGTGGCTATTATTTTTGTTTTCACTTTGTATTCCCTGCATTATTTCGACGATTTCCTCCTACTAGGATTTTTGTCTCCTTGTACAAAAAACGCCTGTTTATAGGCGAATTATCAATATAAACATACTTTGAAGTAAAAACTTTTTATTGTTTCTACTTTGAGTGCAAAAATGTGCAATGACTAAAATTGAATGAAATAAAGGTTTGGGATATCCCCACAGAGTTGTTTCAATAAGATTATCCCCACCATGTGTAATTTCCTAAAAAAATATCTCCCCAGCTGAGTTGGTCTTAACGGAAAAATAAACCTTGCGGAGTTCTCCCCAAAACAATTCATCTCCCTAATAAGGTCTTCAAAATATTCTCCTCAATAGGGTTTATTTACCCCAACAAATTCCAAATTCCCCAATACAAGTCTTTCTCTAAGATCATTAAAAATTAATGGACAAAACCTCTAATCCCCAATGGAGTCATTACTATCCCTGAAAGTTGTTGCGAAGCCTAGAATTCGACCATATAACAGTTAACTTTATCTTCCCCAGTAAGTTGCTGCGAAGCCTGGAATACGAGCAGATAACAGTTAACTTTATTATCCCCAGCAAGTCGAAAGTTACTGCGAATCCTGGATTTCGACCAGATAACAACTAACTTTCCCTCTCCCCAGTCAAATATAATTCCCCAGTAGAGTAATGGATAACTCATAAACTCATTTCCCTAAGCAGAAATCAACATTCCCCATAGAGTTTCCTCAAGAAAAGGGACAAAATCATTGTTCCCCAGCAAATTTATCCTCAAACAAAAAAATAGGAAACCCCAGCGGAAACATTATAAACAAGGTCTCAAGATGTGCATACTCTTCATCCCCCATAACAGTCCGAGATTTAACTTTCCAAAGCTCCCTAACATTCGGTAAAGGATTTATTTTCCTAGACAAAGATACACGTCAATAAACATTTCACATTAATACATCATAGCACATACATGACGAATACATATTGTTGTACCCCAAACTTTGCCCTCCCATATTTATCAAAACATTGCAAGAAAGATCTCAAAATTGCTCAAAGTTGCTCAAGAGTTGGTCAGACAAGCTCTCTCTTAAGGCAGTCTACCCCAAATTAGGGTTTTGTGTTGCATAAAGACCCTTGAGTCAAAATGACCTCAAATTCTCCCCAATGTCCTAATATGTTCTCAAGATCATCCATGTCAAATTTCAAGCCTTGCAGAGGAAGTTTGCTCAGTCAATTGCTCAAAGGTCCAAAAATCGACTATGTTAGGGCAAAAGTCAATTGTGACCTACATACAGTCAAACTTCAATTTTTTTTTGTTAACATTATCATTTTGTGGGATATTTCATCATTTCATCAAGTTTTTATCATGATTCATCAAGGATTTCTCAAAATTCATCAAGATTCAAAAGTTGCTAAATTAGGGTTTTACAGGGAAAGTCAACTCAACTTTGACCAAGCATAATTGTCTGACACTTTATGAGAAATGACCCATACAAATCTAATTTTGAATAGGATGCAATTACCTACAATCCATCTTCATATACCAAGATCAAAAAATTCAGTCACAAGAAGTTATGAATTTGGACATTATAGGTCATTTTGAAAAGTCAACAAAAACACCTTTTTTGTCAAAGCTTCTAACTTGAGCATGGAATATCAAAATGAGATGAGACTAAAAGTGTTGGTTAGAGGACACCTCAAGATTTCTAAAAAGACCAAGAACACCTCCAAAAGTTCAAAATTGAAGAAGTTATGCATTGTTGAAGTTGGACTTTTTTGCAAAATTGCCAAAAGTCAACTATCCCCAAAACATCAAAATTTGCCAAATGGGCCCATTCTTTTTCACTTGTTTTGAGTTTTCCTTATTGCCCACGTGCTCCAGCTTTGGCCATGTGTCCATATCACATTTTTATTATTTAATTTGATTTTTATTTTAATTAATTCATTTTAAATCAAATAAAATCACATAAAATCTAAAGCATTGATAACACATGATTTTTTGGTTATTTCAGGTTCCAACTACAGCTAGCATGGCAATTAAATTCGTATCAAGGTCTTTATGCACAAGAATATGTGATTTAAATCAAATTTGGAAAGGTTTTAAAGGCAAATAAAATCCACATCAAAGTCGTTGATAGAGGGATATTTGGACAAAGTTTGTTACCCTAATACAATTCACAATACATAAGCAAGCATAAGGCACGAGAATCAGGGTTGGAAATCACTTGTGGAGGCAAAACCAAATTTGCAAAAACCACAAAAAGTGTGACTTTGAAATCAAGGTTAGAGACGTTTTCAAGACTTGAGACGTATCCCAATCGCTTCCTGGAAACTCTCACAAGTTATCCCAATCCAAACCATGCATTTTTAGACCTCCTAGAGCGCTGTAAGTCTCTCACGGATCCGCCTCATTCTTGATTTCGATTTTCATTATTCTTGCATCTATAATATAAACTAATTGCATATGTGTAATCCTCACATCATTTACATGCTTTTGGCATCATTTGATTTTGATTATCTGACCTGTAGCAAAATCTACCATTATTAGGGTTTTGTTCTTGTTTTTGGGGTTTTCTGTTTCAGGGAGAATTGGACATAATATTGGCCATGGTTATGGTCAGTGGTTTGAGACGAACCCAACCATGTCCTTAGAAATTGTTTTCATAGCCTGAGGAGGATTTTGGAATGAAGCTGCGTTTTTTGCTGGGGATAAAAATCCGCAGGTAAAATTACAGTGCTGGGAGGACAAGGACGAACTCGTGTCACGTTACCATTGGGCCATTCAAATGATTACGCGTTTTTTTTTTATTTTCTGGCATTTGATTTCGTTTGTATATATTATATTATGTTATTATTATTAGAACAAACAAAGCAACATGATGCAGTGGTGTCCACATAGGCGCTTAAAGACCCAAAGGCTGGAGGTCAGGGGTTCGATCCCTGCCTCAAGCAAATTGTATTTTCTCAATTGTTTTCAGGAGATCTAGTGCATGTTCAAGCTGGAGGTTTACCATACTCTCTCACAAACCAAAGCGCCAGATGGCCAGATCTGGTGGCCAAGCTTTGAGGGCACATCCTAAGCAAGTCAACGCTCATGCATTGGATCACTAAAGTCAAACGGATCAGCTTCAAATGGGCCAAGAAAATTGCGACCTACACCCTCAAATCAGGCCCAATTCCTCCTTTCTTTTATATTTTTTTATTTTCATTTAATTGTTTTATTTTTCTTAATTAATATTCTAACCAATAGATTATTTTAATTTTTTTATCAAAAAATCACAAAAATGCTTCTTTTTATCCGATCAAATTTTAGAACTTTTATTTTTATTAATAAATACTTATTAATTAATTAGGATATTAATTAGGAAACTTTAATTTATCTTGTAAATATTTAAAATTAAGTAGAAATCATTAGGTTTTAATTCTAACGTAATTATTTTAATTTCTTTCTTAAATTAATCAAAACTCCAAAAATATGCCATTTATTATTTTTTCACCAATTAATTAATTTAGCATTTAATTTAGGATTTAATTTCTTTTATTAAAATAAAAACAACAAACAAAAGCATTTTCTTTTAAAAAAGGGGTCAAAACCCTAATTCGCATACGATTTAATTTCGCGTCGCGCTTTATTTTCTTTAATTATTGATGTATCTGCTCCCGGTATGTAATAGATAATTAGGACCTTTTATTTACTTTACCACTTTGTTTTATTTTCAAAGGGTTACTTTTTGCGATGTAAATACCCGACGCCTTGTAATTTAATTTCCGCATTTTAATTCCGCAAATTATATAACGGCTAGATGTTTGATAATAGGGTTTGCATGACAAAACTGAATGTTTAATCTTAAAATCAAATTAGATCACCCTTAACATGTGCAAAGATAAAAATAACTGAAAACGACACACTCGCACATGCGCACTCTTACGGTACACCCCACTTGGTTGCCTTCGTACACAGTCATTGAGTATAGGTCGTTTTAAAGGTCGTCCTCTTGTCTAAAAGATCATAGTCGCCTCGAAAAGGTTTCCTCGGATATTGTTGCCTCGAACAAATGATCTAAGACATTAGGGTTACTGCTAAGACGTCCTAACATTTCTTTAGTGATCGTATGTCCCTCATTCGAATTGACCCTCAAACTTCGACGACGATGTTACCTATTAACTAATAGTGGGCTAGCATTGTCCAAAGGAATTTAGCATAAACGATTCCTTTTTCCGAGTAGGTAAATAGTTCTTAGATACTTGCTCATCCAAAAAAAAAACAAAACATTTTCAAACTTACACTCCTTTTCAAAAAAAGTTTTCAAAAACACTTCATTACACTCTTGAGGACGAAGCAAGATTTAAATCGAAGTTAAAAACCAAAACTTTTTCAAACTCACAAGCACAAAGAAAACATTTTGAAAATGATGAGCAAGTACCTAAGAGCCCGTAGATAACTACGGATAGAAAGGGTGCTAATACCTTCCCTTTCTATAATCTACCCCTAGAACCCGAGAAATATCTCGAAAAAGGAATTTTTGTGTGCTTTTTTCCTTTCCTTGTTGGATAAAATAAAAGTCGATGGTGACTCTTGCTTACCGCGACATTTTGCGAAAACAAACGCAAAACGCAAACTAGCATCCCAAAAAACAGTCAGTTCTTCCCACCGTATCACACATATAGCATAGTCTCATTTATTTTGAGAACATCATCACGCCATGCATACATCTGCATGTAACTAATCCTCTTCCTTCTAGGAAAAGTCAATCAACAAAAAAAATACCTCTTCTAGTTGGATTTATTTCTTCGAGATTAAAGACAGGCAAACGAAGACCTCTTTTGGTTAGATTTATTTCTTCTAGATTAAAGATAGGCGAACAAAGACCTCTTCTGGTTAGATTTATTTCTTCCAGATTAAAGACATGTAAACAAAGACCTCTTCTGGTTAGATTTATTTCTTCCAGATTAAAGACAGGAGAACAAAGACCTCTTCTGGTTAGATTTATTTCTTCCAGATTAAAGACAGGCGAACAAAGACCTCTGCTAGTTAGATTTATTTCTTCCAGATTAAAGACAGGCGAACAAAGATCTCTTCTAGTTAGATTTATTTCTTCCATATTAAAGACAAGTGAAGACCTCTTCTGGTTTGATTTACTTCTACCAGTTAATAATAGGTAAATAGATAAACCTCTTCTGGTAAGAATCATTTATTCCAGTTAATGACAGTTATTAAATAGACCTCTTCTGGTTAGATTTATTTCATCCAGATTAAAGACAGGTGAAAGAAGACCTCTTCTGGTTAGATTTATTTCTTCCATATTAAAGACAAGCAGGCGAAGACCTCTTCTGATTGAATTTAATTCTTCCAGATAATGATAGGCAAACAAACAAACCTCTTTTGGTTAGAATTATTTCTTCCAGTTAATGACAGGTATTCAATAGACCTCTTCTGGTTAGGTTCATCTCTACCAGTTAATGATCGGAAATCAACAGACCTCTTCTGGTTAAGATTATTTTCCCATTTAAGTCGCCAAACAACATGCCTCTTTTGGTTAGATTTATCTCTCCTAGTTAACAACAGGCAAAGACATAAATTGTTTCAGTATAAATCGACCAAAGATTTATTCTGATACTTCTTCCAATTTCTACCAACAGTCATTGTGGATGGCATCTGTAAGCCCATCTCCGACGAATTTTTTATCGTCTCTCCAAATGGCATCTTTAAGCCCATTCTCGACACGATCAACCAACACGTCATCAAGTGCAAATTTCTGGGCACTCTAGTGTTCAATCATCTTCCACCTTCAAGTCACGATTGGCAGACCCGCCAATCTAACTCTTCAGGTATAAGAAGATTGAATAGGGGCAGCTGTTATACCCCAAAATTTTCCCTCCCTTTTCTCAAGATATTTCCCACGAAGATCTTCAATGATTCAAGCTTACACAAGTACCGACTAGGTCAAGTCATCTCCTCAACACTGATGCCTCAAATTTGGGATTGAGTTTTCATAAAGACAGTTGGACTTCTAATATTTCAAATGACTTTCATGGATCATTATGGACCCTAAAGATTGATCCTGTCAAGTTTCAAGTCTTGGATCACAAAACAACTCAGTCAATTGATCAAATGGCCTAAAATCAACTGTATTGGAAAAAAGTCAATTATGGTCAACCTACAGTCAAACTTTAAGATTGTGGACCAATATCAACATTTTGAAGTCATTTGTATCATTTAATCAATATTGGACCACAATTCTCCAAGAAAATTATTCAAATTATCAAAAGGGAAAAATGGTCAAAATTAGGGTTTTGACTGAGAATGACCAATCTTTGACTTTTTACCTAGTACATGACTTATTGGTTTGAAACATGATCTCAAGGATTCAAGTACATCATTTGGACCAAATTTCATATTTTAATTCACCTCCCGAGATCACTGAATTGATAGATTTAATTTGGTCAATTGATAAAAAAGGTCAACTATACACTGAAAAGTCAAACTTTGACTTTTTGATCAAATTTGGGTTTCAAAGATCACATTTCATCAAGACATTAAAAAATATGAAATTTGATCATCAAGAAATCAAGAAAGTCAAAAATCAAATTTTGCAAGACTTAGAAATTTTTCTAAGTGTTTTTTATACATGTTAATTTAATTACTCCATGACATCTTTTCACCATAATTCAAGATAATTCAAGTTGTTACAAGTTTTCAAGTAAACAACAAGGCTTCATTTTTAAGTTAAAAAATTTCAAGTTACGAATCCTAAGCTTTGTCTTGTTTGAACTTTTCCCTTTGACTCAATCTTCAAACTTTGCCACCATGTTGTCCACAAATATGCCTTGTCTTAGTTACAAGCTGCATAAATATGTCCCCAAAACAAGACATGCATCATGCTACATATCCTGCTATCCAAACCTTGCTTAGTAATGCCAAAACCTGCTCCAAAACCTGCAATGCTGCCCTGAAAAATCTGCATCATATCATTCCCATATTTACAAAAACTTAGCACATAAGAGTTGCATCTAAAAAGCTATGAAACAGTATACCCAACCAGTTCGAAAACTTATCTACTTCCCTCCCAAATTTCAGTCAATTTCATCTATAAATAAGATGTTTCACAACACACAAAGAGAGAAGTTTTTGGAGAGAAAGGAGGGAAGATAAAAATGAATATTTGGAAAAACCTAACATAATTCTTTGTAAACTATGCTCATCTACTTTCCTTCACAAAACAAAAACTGAGAACCAGAAAAAAAATCTCAACCCACTGTTCAACCTTGCAAGTTTTCCCCCAAACCAACTATCCAAGCACTTCATATACATCACATAGAGATTGTTCAAACACAAGAACAATTTATGTAATACCATTATCAGCACCTTCCAAGCGCAAACAAAAACAGTATTTTGCAACTTTACTGGGTTGGAGCGATTCGGGAATTTTGCGGCACAGAGTAAGGTTTGGAGAAACTTCAAGAAGGTTCAAAGGAGCTTGACCAATCACCACTTTGCATCTAGAGACATCCGTATGTGTTCCAAAGTTTTTGCTTCGAGAGGTAAACTTTTTTTCCAAACTGTGATATCTTTATCCATACATCATTTTCTTTTTGTGTTCAAAATATATATAAAAAAGGATAGATCAAAAGAAGAAAACTCAGCGAAAAAGCCAAGACAGGGTGCGAGCACGGGTACCCATGTCACACGACACGACTCGTGTCAGCTCTGCTATTTGAAAACCTAACAAAAAATTCAAGACAGGGTGCTGACACGGGTGCCCGTGTCATAGGACATGGCCTGTGTCAAATCTACTAGAACTGGAAGCATGAAAAAAAGGAGAACAGGGGGCTGACACGGATGCCCGTGTCACACGACACGGCCCGTATTGGATCTACTGGAACTGAAAACATGACAAATTGGCAGCACAAGGTCTTGACACGGGTCCCTGTGTCACAGGACACGGCCCGTGTCAGCTCGGCTTGGACAGAAGGAAAAACATGCATGGGTTATTATAAGGCCCTGATACGGGTGCCTGTGTCACAGGACACGGCCCGTGTCAGACCAGACGCCAAAAATCTTGATTTTTTGACTTTTTGCTATTATTTTCATTCAATTTGGTTGTAATAAGTAATTAGTATTTTACTTTTCCTGCACTTGTATTACTTGTATCTTCATCCCCTACAATGATGTAATAGCATAGGATTTTAATTACCTCAATTTATTGCTTTTAATATAATTGTTAGTAATTAGGGCCTGTATGGAAAGATAAAATCAATCTTAGAGAACCCTAATATCAAAGACAAAAATGCATGGAATTAAAACACTTTTCACACGTGTACATCTAGGGTAACCCATACTTGTTGCCTACGAATAAACAGACATGTCCCTCGAATATGGGACGCTTTAGGAAAGACCCTCGATAAAAAGATCGTGGTCCCTTGATGACCCTTCGACATTGCCTTCCGTAAAACGATCTTAGACCCCTACGACAATTGCTAAAGCGTCTCATAAGTTTCCTTTTATGACTGTATGTTGACTCGCGCCTGTCCCTCACATCCAATGATAAAACTTCTTACCAATCAATGGTAAGATAGCAACATCTAAAGGAGGGGGAAAAGAACTAAGACTTTTTTAGTAGGTAGAAAGGTCATTGTTGCTTGCTCACAACCATTTTTAAAATATCTTTCAAAACACACCAACACTTTCAATTGAAATATTTTCAAAAGTTAACACTTTGTATACATTCTTATAGAGACGAGAATCATTACAAAGTTTGCTGAAACAAAGGTACTTTTCAAAAATACTTTCAAAAACAATCACAAACACATTTCAAACAAAGCATTTTCAAGTTGAGCTAGCAACTAAGATCCCGTAGATAACTATGGATGAAAAGGGTGCTAACACCTTCCCTTTTCATAACCTACCCCCCGAACTCAAGAAAATTCTCAAAAGGTCTTTCCTGTTCTTTTCACCCTTTCCTTTATTGGATAAAAGAAAAGTCGGTGGAAACTCTTGCTATCCGCAAAAATTATGATCAAACGTAAAACACCCAAGTCAGTTCTCTCACCGTATTACACCAATCTATATTCAACATTCCCCACATTTTCTGAAATTTTATATGAACTAATAAATCGAGGAGTCAGCTTCCTTGATTTCAAAGCACAACCTACATAGGTTACCAGAGATACTCTCAAGAATACACGGTCTTCGTCTTGAAACTCAAGATCCATCCTCCTCTTATCATGGTAACTATTTTTCCTTCTCTGAAGTCTTCATCTTAACTCAAATTAACTTTACATTCTTTGTAGTCTCTCGTACAATTTCAAGTCCGAGCACTGCACGTTCACCAGATTCATACCAACACAAAGGTGTTCTGCACCTCCTACCATACAATGCCTCGAAAGGTGCCATACCAATACTAGAATGAAAATTATTGTTATAAATGAACTCAATTAGTTGAAGATAACTATCCCATATACCTCCCTGCTCAAGAACTCAAGATCTCAACAAATCCTCTAACGACTAAATAGTTCTCTCTATCTGACCATATGTTTATGGGTGATACACAGGACTCAATCTAAGCTTAGAACCCAACGCCTCTTGTTGACTCTTCCAAAAATCAGAAGTAAATCTTGGATCTCTATCAGATACAACACTTGATGAAACACCATGTAGCTTTACAATTACGCGGATAGAGATCTCCGCCAACTTCGGCACAGAAAAACTGATATTAATCGGAATGAAATGAGCTATTTTTGTTTTCCTATCAACAATTACCCAAATCGTATCATGCCCTCTTGGAGTATTTGGAAGCCTCGTCACAAAGTCCATCGATATGCTGTCTCACTGCCACTTCGGAACCTCCAATGGTTTCGACAATCCAGCAGGTTTCGGATGTTCGACTTTCGACTTCTGACAAGTAAAACATGTAAACATGAATTGCGCCACATCCTGTTTCAATCCAGACCACCAAAATAACTTCTTCAGTTCATGATACATTTCAGTATCTCCCAAATGCATACTTAAACTACTTCTATGACTTTCTTTCATAATCATCCTTTTCATCTGTGCATCTTTAGAAATACAAATCCTTTCTCAGAATCTCAAAAACCATGGACATCTACTTTAAAATCACTATGTTCAGATTGGTTATTCCTAACCATCAAGTCTACCAACTTCACATATAAATTCTAAGCCTCTTTAATATTATCCAAGAAATCATTGTTAATCTTCAACATCCCCAACATCACACTATGCGGTGTCACTTCACAGACTAAGATCATGTATCTGAATTTTCTATCAATTCTAACTCTCTAACCTTCATAACAGACATGTGTAATGATTTTCTACTAAAGGAATCTGCTACGACATTTGTTAGAACATAGTTTGGTTATACATCTTAGTAATAGTTTTGATGATAACAAATACATGATATATATAAAGAACTAATATACTATCTAATAATGTAAAGTTATGAAAAAAGAGCCTAGATGATGATGAGAAAATTGCATTTTGAAGCTCGAATTAGACAAATCGCACATTCTTAAAAACAAATCCGTGTAACACGCTCAACAAAATAAGTTCTGATTTTAAAACTTCTGAAGTACCAAAGCTACAAGATAAATTCTGATACTATGATAAATTAAGTTCTAAAAGAGAAAAGGAAGTCTCAACGCACTCATCTATACTTAAGTTCTAAAGACTCAACACTTAAGCTCAAGTTATACTCTGATAAGTAAATATTCTGAAATGCATAGAAGCTTCAACATGTCTGTCTCATCCAAGTTCCAATCATATGAATATCAAGAAACTCTGAGGATCTAAAGTCTCAATAATAATATTCTCATTCTGATAAGATTCCAATGAAGCAAAGTTCTGATACGTTATAATTAATTCATTACAAATCAAAGAGTAACGGCTGGAACAAAACAAGATCTATATTTTTGGAAAGTGCATTGAAAACACTTTATCAACCTTCCAAATTCATCTTCTCATATATCATATGCCTCGCCTATATAAAGGATTCTTGAAAAAATGATGAAACAACACTTGCGCATACAAAAATATATCTTCATTAGCTATCTCTTGTGCTTCAATCTTATGTATAAATCATAGTTGTGATATAGCTTTTTAGAAACACCTTTGTACACATTATTTATTTATATTTTGTAATTCCTTGAGAAACTATGTTTTTGTTTAGTCTCAATAAGACATTGATGATAGTCATTGTGTTTGTGTAATTAAAGTTTTTGATTAGTGGATTAAGACCTCAGTTGAGAGAGGCGAAATCACCTTAGCGGGTGGTCTGGAGTAGTTTGAGTTCAAACAAACCAGGATAACCAAACCTGTCTTACTGTTTTATTTTTAAAAACCCCAAATTCAAACCCCCTTTGTTGTCTTTTTCTATCATTTAATTGGTATCAGAGCACCTGGTTCATGGTGCTAACACTTAACCGTGTCATAAAAAGATCCTAGCAAGAAAAACACTATGGCGGGACCAAGTCAGATCATTAGCAATGATAATTATGATGAGAAATACATAATCTATGGTAAACCTCCAATCTTTGATGGTGAGAACTTTGATTACTGGAAATACAAAATTGAAAGTTTTTTTCTAGCTCATAATGCTGATCTGTAGGATGTGGCAATTGATGGCTAAATTTATCCAGTTGACGAAAGAGGTCAGAAGATTGACAAAAAGAAAATGATAGATCAACAAAAGAAATAATTCAGAAATCATCACAAGGCCAGAACAATCCTCTTGAGTGCTATCTCGTACACCGAGTATGAGAAGATCACGAACAAAGAATCAACTAAGAACATGTTTGACTCTCTGAGAATGACACATGAAGGAAACGCACAAGTCAAAGAGACAAAGCTCTTGCATTCATTCAGATGTATTGGCCCTTCAAAATGGAAGAAGATGAAACAATTGAGACAATGTTCTCAAGCTTTCAAATTCTGGTTGCTGGGCTAAAAGTTATGGACAAAGAGTACTCAACAACAGATATTGTAAATAAAATCATCATAAACATACCTAAGAAATGAACACCCATGGTCACAGCCTTAAAATTATCCAAAGATCTGAACAAAATATCTCTTGAAGAACTTATCAGATCTTTGAGAAGTCATGAGATAGAACTAGAAGAAGATGAGCCCCAAAAGGAAGGTAAGTCTCTTGCTCTTAAACCTAATAAAAAATATGAAACTAAATCTTTTCAAGCAAAAGAAGAAAAATTTGGTGGATCCTCGTCATAAGAAGACGAACTATCTCTTTTCTCCAGAAGAGTCCATCTGCTATGGAAGCACAAACAAAGGAAATTTAGAAATCCCGGAAGAATAGGAAATCACTCTGAATCATCCTCTGGACACATAAATTCTAGCAACAAAGATGTTGTATTCTACGAATGCAAAGAGCCAGGTTACTACAAAAGCGAATGCCCAAATCTTTAGAAAGAAAAACCTAAGAAGAAGTTCTTAAAAGAAAAGAAGAAAAGTCTTATGGCAACGTGGGATGACTCTGAATCTTCTAAAGCTGAAACAAAATCAAACGATGAACAAGCCAATATAGCTTTAATAGTCAACATATCAGAAGACATAGATACATCAGAATCTGAATGAGATTCAGAAGAGGTATTTTCAAAATTCTCTAGATCTCAATTAGAAGAAAGTTTGTCTGAATTCTTGAAAGATATCAGCAACTTTGAGTGAAATACAAGAACCAGAAACACACTCTTGTATCTGAAACTGAAGAAACTAGGAATCAAAAAAACACAAAACTCTGGGCTAAAAGAAATTAAATTTTAAACTTAAAATTGAATTACAGAAAGCTCAGAAAGAAACTGTTTCAGATGTTTCGAATAGTTTTGATAATATCATAAAAATATATGATCAAAACTTTAAAAATTTTCTAGCTATAAATATAGATAGAAGCAAGATGGATTCAATGATCTATGGAGTTAGCAGAAATGGAAAAAAAGGCGTAGGATATGTGAAACCAAGAGGAGAAGAATCATATCAACCAAAGAAAGCTGATGATATAGTCATAAAACACACACCTTTATACTCACACTTTACATATGGCCTCTCATAAGATACAAAATATACTAGTGATTCTTACTCTGTGAAACCAAAATTCAAACAGAGTTTTGGAAACTCTAACAAACAACGACCCAAAATGATATGGGTACCTAGGGATAAAACCTTATATGTTGCAGATACCTTTAACAACAAAGTTGAAACACCAATCTTGGTCCCTGGACTCTGGATGCTCTCGACACATGACGAGAATAAAGAATATGTTCCAAAGCCTGGAACTTAAATCTGAAGGATACGTAGGTTTCAGAGGCAATCAGAAAGGAAAGATTATTGGCTCTGAAACCATTGGTAACGGTAAAATTCCCTTTATAACTAATGTTCTATTAGTAGATCGATTAATGCATAACTTGTTATCCATAAGTAAATTAAGTGATAACGGTTATGATATAATATTTAATCAAAAGTCATGTAAAGCAGTTAGTCAGAAAGATGGAACTATACTTTTTAATGGTAAGAGAAAGAACAACATTTATAAAATAAAAATTTCTGACCTAAAAAGTCAGAATGAAAAATGCCTTATGTCTGTTAACGATGGGTAATGGGCCTGGCACAGAAGATTGAGGCATGTTAGTATGAGAAGAATATCTCAAATTAACAAACTCAAACTGGTCATAGGACTTCCTAACTTAAAGTGCAACTCTGATGCTCTATGTGAAGCATGTCAAAAAGGCTAGTTTGCAAAACCCTCTTTCAAATCAAAAAATATTGTTTCTACCTCTAGACCATTAGAACTTCTGCATATAGATAAATTTGGACCAGTGAAAACTGCATCCATCAGCGGCAAGAAGTATGGATTAGTGATCATAGATGACTATAGTAGATGGACATGGGTAAATTTTTTAAGACACGAGGATGAGTCACACTTTGTTCTCTACCTTTTGTAATCAAGTTCAAAATGAAAAAAGAATTTAGAATTGTTAAAGTCAGAAATGATAATGGTGGAGAATTCCAAAACAAATGTTTTAAAAAGTTTTTTAATGAGAATGGAATATCTCATGATTTATCTTTCCCTAGAACTCCTCAGCAAAACAGAGTTGTAGAATGAAAGAATAAAACTTTACAAGAAATGGCCAGAACCATGATCAACGGGACTAACATAGCTAAAAACTTTTGGGAAGAAGAAGTTAACACAACGTGTTATATTTAGAATAGAATCTCAATAAGACCTATTCTGGAAAAGACTCCATATGAACTGTGGAAGAACAAAAAGCCCACATTTCTTATTTCCATCCATTTGTATGTACATGTTTTATATTGAGCACTAAAAAACATCTGAACAAGTTTGATTCTAAGGAACATAAGTGTTTCATGTTAGGATACTCTAAATGCTCAAAAGGTTATAAAGTATATAACACATAAACACGAATTGTGGAAGAATTTATTATTGTTAGATTTGATGATAAGCTTGGCTCTTAAAGTCAAAGCAAGGTAAATATTTTGCAAATATAAAGTTCAAATTACAGGTACTGAAGACTGATTTTCAGAAAATAAAAGTTCAAAACTTTAGCCAAATGCAGAAGAAGACATCACAAATATCACATCAGCTTCTGAAGAATTCATCTAGAAAAGACAATCCAGAAGCAGCTTAGCACATCCTGAACACATGATTATGGGAAAGAAAGATGATCCAATCAGAATAAGATCTACATTCAGAAATAATGAAGAATCTCTTATGAGATTAGTATCTATAATCGATTCAAATTCCATAGACGAAGCACTTCTAGACAATGATTCAATCCTAACAATGCAGGAAGAACAAAATCAACTTACCAGAAACGATGTGTGGGATCTAGTCCCTAAACCAAAAGGGGTCAACATCGTTGGGACCAAATGGGTCTTCAAAAACAAGCTAAGTGAACAAGGATAAGTTCTCAGAAACAAAGCACGACTGGTTGCCCAAGTTTATAGTCAGCAAGAAGGGATAGACTATACAGAAACCTTTGCTCCATTCGCCAGGTTAGAATCTATCAGACTCTTAATTTCATTTGTTGTAAATAATGGCATCGCTCTTTATCATATGGGTGTAAAAAGTGATTTTTAAATGGTTACATTGATGAATAAGTTTATGTACATCAACCCCTTGGTTTTGAAAATAGAAAACATCCAGAATATGTTTATAAACTAAAAAAATCATTATATAATCTAAAACAAGCTCCCAGAGCTTGGTATGAAAGACTAAGTAACTTTTTGTCAGAAAATGCGTTTACCAGAGGGATGGTGGAGACGACTTTATTCTGTAAACTATTTAAAAATGACATTCTGTTTTGTCAAATTTACATAGATGTTATAATTTTTGGATCTACTAAAGCCTCCTTAGGAAAAGAATTTGCTAAGACTATGCAGGCAAAATTTTAAATGAGCTTGATGGGTGAACTCAAGTTCTTTCTGCGAATTTAAATTAATCAAACTCCAGAAGGAACCTACATACATAAAACCAAGTATGTTAAAGAACTTCTTAAGAATTTTGATTTATCATAAAGTAAGCCATGCAAAACTCCTATGAATCCTACATGCATTCTGGAAACAGAAGAGGTAAGTAAGAAAGTAGAACAGAAGATCAACAGAGGTATGGTTGCTTCTCTCTTATGTTTGACAGCATTAAGACCTGATATTCTATATAGTGTTTCTCTTTGTGTTCGATTCCAATCAGATCCTAGAGAATCTCACTTAACAACAGTTAAGCGAATTTTCAAGTATCTGAAAGGTACTACTAATCTTGGTCTTTATTATAGAAAATCCAAAGAATATAAATTAGTAGGATATTGTGACGCTGACTTTGCTGGAGATAGAATAGAAAGAAAAATTACTTCTAGAAGCTACCAGTTTCTGGGGGACAACCTAATCTCATGGTCCATCTAAAGACAACCAACTATTGCACTATAAACTACTGAGGCTGAATATATAGATGCAGCTGGATGCAGTACTCAGATGCTCTGGATGAAAAGTTAGCTTGAAGACTTTAATATTTATGATAGTAACATTCTTATCCTATGCGATAATACTTCTGCGATTTGTCTTTCTAAAAATCATATTTTACATTCTGGGGCTAAACATATAGAAATTAAACACCACTTCATTAGGGACTATATCAGAAGGGAATTCTTTGTTTGTAATATATAGACACATACCATCAATGTGTTGGTGTTTTCACTAAACACCTTTCTGAAGATAGATTTAATTTCATTCTGAAACACCTCAATATGGAATTATGCCCAGAATAAAAGCGTAGTTTCTGTATATTTAATCCTCAGAATTTTTTAATTTACTTTTGTGAACATCTGAACAATAGTTCTTCAAAAGTGATGAGGAAAATTGTATCAGAAACTATCCAGAAGATATGAATGTTTTCCAAAAATGCTTCATTTCTAAGATAGAAGAAAGTATTTCACCATATCAACATCTGTCAACTCTAAATGCAAAGTCACTCTCTAAGGCTGAACACGTGTTCAAAATATGAAGGGTTGAAACGGTTGAGTTGATGCATTGAGGCACGATTCAAATCAGTAACTATTCAAAATCCTCACACCATCCCTCTTTTTTCAGAAATAATTAGTGGAATTAATCATTTTGTTTATTTTATTAATTAAAATTAAAAATCATTTTTTCTCCATGTTGGATATTGATATATCAATTTCTCACAAACACTCTCACACCTTCGCTCTCACTCACCCTATTCTCTTTGTATTTGTTCCCTTCCTGTTTTTTTACTCTCAAAACCCTAAGTCTGTGAACAATGACCTCTTTTTAACAATTGTCTCAAGATTCTCAAATCAACATTCCCGATTCTTCCTCTACTTCAAACAAAGAAAGGTATGTTGAACCTTCACGAACTCTTCTCACTCTTGTTGATTCTCTAGATTCTCTGTGAACTTATTGTTAATTTTGAAAGTATGAAAGAAAATGGGTACGACCTAACGCCTCATGTTAAGTTTCAAGGGTGGACAAAATACTTTGATCGTCTAATCGATCTAGTTTTCCCCAAATTAGTTAAAGAATTTTAGAATTATGCTATTGCGTCAAATCATCAAGTAACCTCTTATGTTATGGGAAAGAAGATCGTCATCTCCGAGGATCTCACTGGAAATCTTATTGGTCACGACAAAAGCAGTATAAGATGTACTGAAATGGCAGAAAAAGGTTCTGACCTAACCATGATATCAAAAGAAATCTTCTCCTCTAGACAACCCTTAAACAAGATGAAAGATCTGAAGGACTACTCAGAGTTTGGTCTAGAATAATTCTGGGGTGCATCCATCACAAAAACCAACCAGCTCTCCTGACTCCATTAATATTGATCAATAGTACCTATTGTACTTCATCGCAACTAATGCCAAAGTTCACCCTCCTCATATTCTATTCAACCATCTGAAGACAAGTGTCAAGGAAACAAGGGAAGAAGAAAGAACCAAAAGAGATTGGATTCCTTTTGGAAGGCTTATCTTAGATATAATGACAGTAAATAAATTAATAGAACATCTGAGTGAGGCTCAACAACCAAATGTTCTAGAACCATGTGCTAAAAAGCCTCTCAATGCCAAGAATCTAAAGAAAATGAAGATAATTGAAACCATTAAGAAGGACCCCACACTCACTGCAAAGGAAGTCATCATCACTACAAGAGTTCCTCTGAAGGATTTTCCTCTCTTCTATCAAGCATGTAATTGCAAGCTTCCCAAGTCATATTTAAAGCATGTGTTTTGATGAAGACAACATGGACATCAACATTCAAAGGATGTGCAAAAAGCTTATCAACATCAAATAAAAGTCTTGAAGATTATTGAAGAATTTTTGAAGAATCATCAAATGTCAATATGGTATAAATAATTCTTAAAATCTTGAATATAGATGTTCACAATATGCATTCATCAACATACACATATTCCATAACTTTAAATATCAAGAAAACTTTGTTTGAAATATCTTTCAAAAAGTATTTTTGAAAATAACCCTTTAGGAACCGGTTCCTCCCTAACAGGGAACCGGGTTCCAGCATTTCTCAAAAAACATGTCCCTGGATTTTGTACCAGGAACCGGGTTGTACCAATAGGGGAACCGGTTCCTGCATGATATTTTTGAATTCCAACTTATAACGTTCACTAAGAACCGGGTTCTGTCAGTGTCGGAACCGGTTCCTAGCGAACCAGTGCAGCTTTTACTTTGTTTTTTGAACATTTTTCAAGTGGTATCTTTTCATGAATGCATTGCAACTTTTCATATGAATTGGCATGAATGAAGAGGTTCTTACATCTTTATAAAATGCAGATTTTCTTATTTCAAAAACATACATGAATGCTTCAATTTTCAAATTAACAAAAAACTTCTTCAATAAACAATTTTCTCATTCATTCAAATTTGCACATAAACTTTCATGTGTTCATAATTTTGTGAAACTTGCCATATACACTTTCATTATCATTACAAGTTTCATACATACATTGTGAACATTTATATACATTGTTGAGAATTGTTTTTATCTTGAAGAAGAAGATCAATTGAAGATTGATAAAGCTCTCCATATACTTCAAACTAAATCATTGTATTACTTAAAGGTTTTTCCCTTACTATCCAGGATTGTTGGAAGTAAGTGTTGTGATTTGAAGAGGATTGTTCTTCATTCACATTAGTGTTTGTTTGGTCTTAAAGGTGTTAAGAACCTTTGATCACCCTATAGGTTAGATAGTAAGCATAGGCTGTACAATCATTCTAACTATAGTGAAATCTCTTTCGTGTTGGAAAGGGGACTGGAGTACTCTCGGATTGTGAGGGGAACCAGGATATATCACAGTGTTCTTTACTTTTCCGCATTTATCGCTTTCATCACCATAATCAAGAAAAGATAAAGATATAAACAAAACCTTCAAACACTTAACCAAAATTACTACCAAGCATTCTCATAAAACCGAATAAATTTTTATAAGACCTAATTCACCCCCCCCCCCCCCCCCCCTCTTAGGCACTCTGAGACTTACAATTGGCATCAGAGCAAGTTATAGGTAACTTGTTCCTAAAGATCCAGAATGGCTTCCGCAAATCATCAACCAGTTTTCAGAGATGGTGGTAGTAACAACAAGCCTCCTCTATTCTGTGGTGAATATTTTGACTTCTTGAAAATACGCATGAAGGTGCATTTAGAAGCACAAGGAGAGGAAGTATGGGATGCTGTTGAAAATGGTCCA
Source organism: Vicia faba (assembly GCA_948472305.1). Lineage (NCBI taxonomy): Eukaryota > Viridiplantae > Streptophyta > Magnoliopsida > Fabales > Fabaceae > Vicia > Vicia faba. The sequence goes on from CATIWC010001356.1 coordinate 58,669, forward strand.
TTTATCCCAATATCAGTAATCAATGGCATTGGTTCTGTAAAGCCCAAAACTGCATGGGACGACGATGATAAAAAGAAAGTTCTCTATGACAAAAAGGCAATAAACCTTCTTCAAGGTGCACTCAGTATGGACGAATTTTTCCGTGTCTCAAACTGCAAGACAGCAAAAGAAATATGGGATACCCTGGTTCAAACTCATGAAGGAACGGCTGAAGTAAAAAGATCAAGGCTAAATACCTTGAGTCAAGAATATGAACTATTTCGAATGCAGCCCGGAGAATCCATTCTTGACTTACAAAAGAGATTTGTGCATTTGACAAATCACTTAAATGATCTTGGTAAAACCTTGACAAATGATGAACTCAACTTGAAAATCCTTAGATCATTGACTAGGGAATGACAACCAAAGGTAACGACAATCTCGGAAAAGAAGAGTCTCTCCGCAATGACTTCCGCTACATTATTTGGAAAACTTCAAGAATATGAAACGGAACTCGGTAGACTTGAAAAACATGAAAATTTAGAGAAGAAATCCAAAGGCATTGCCTTGAAAGTTGATTCATAGGAAAGTCAAGATAAAGATGCATCGGAGGAAGATGAAAACTTCTTGCTTCTTGTAAAAAGGTTAGGAAAATATTTTGGTCATAAAAATAATCTTCATAATGCTAACTTTGTCAAGAGGAAGAAATTTTATAATCATAAAGATAAACAAGCCTCCACATCAACACAAGATGTCACATGTTATGAGTGTGGAAAGAAAGGTCACATAAAGCCGGATTGTCCAAAACTCTCCAAGAAAAATGGATTCAAAGGCAAAAAGGAGTTCAAGAACAAAAAGGCTTATGTTGCATGGGAAGATAATGAGATTAGTTCTTCATCCGATTTGGAAAGCGAGGAATGTGCAAACCTAGCATTAATGGCTTCACATCACTCCGACGATGAAGAAGAGGTTAGTAATGAATTTAATCTTTTTGATGATGATGGTCAAGATGCTATTGATGAACTCTTGAAAGAATGCAAAAGTTTATACAAAAAGGTGTCAAATCAAGAAAAAGAAATTCTAAGTTGTTTAGAAAAAATTGACACCATGACTAAAGATTTTAAACTTCAAAAACAAAATTTTATTAAAGAAAAAGAAAACTTTGCATGCTCCAAGTGTGAATCAAATGTCTTTCAAATTGTTCAATTGAAAAGAGTCATTGAACGATATGAAAAAGGACAAATAGGATTGGAAGGATTACTAAGCCAACAACGTTATCCTAATGATAAAAGGGGTCTTGGTTATGTGAATTCTAAGAAACCAAGTAACAATCCCACTGTTTTTGTAAAGGCTAGTAATAGTTCCAAACCCAAGAAAGTAGAAAAGAAGCAAGTTGTTCATAATCATCAAAAGAAAAAGGGTAATGTATCGAAAAAGAAAACATTTCCTAAGAAGAAATCTTATCCTTCTAGATATAGAAGTAACTTTGAACCTACTTGTTTTTATTGTGGTATTAAAGGCCATACACCTAATGCTTTCTATGTTAGAAACTTTAGTATAGAAAGTGGGCATTATGTGTGGGTGAAAAAAGGAACTAACTATGAAGGACCCAAGGCAACTTGGGTACCTAACAAAGAATAATTTGTTTGTGTAGGTATGCTTGAAATCCACATCAAATGTTTGGTATCTTGATAGTGGATGTTCAAATCATATGACAGGAGATGTACACCAATTTTCATATCTAGTACATAAAGCCAAAGGGTATGTCACCTATGGAGACAACACCAAAGGAAAGATTCTTGGCGTTGGAATAGTTGGCACACCTCCATCCATTCAAATTGAGGATGTTCTCTATGTTGAAGGATTAAAGCACAATCTTCTTAGCATAAGTCAACTTTGCGATAGAGGGTTCAAGATCAAATTCAACAAAGATGAATGTCTCATTATGGATGAGGCAACCAATGAGGTAAAACTCAAAGGTATAAGAACTAACAATATTTTTATGATTACTTTAGATGATTTGTCTCTGAAGGTACAATGTCTTATGGTAAACAACAACGACGCTTGGTTATGGCACAAGAGGATCACTCATATTCACATGGAGCACTTGAACAAATTGGTTAAGCATGACTTAGTTATTGGTCTACCAAAGGTGAAGTTCATCAAAGACAAATTATGTAATGCATGCCAAAAGGGCAAACAGACCAAAACAACTTTCAAATCTAAGAATGTGGTGTCTACTACAAGATCACTACAATTGTTTCACATGGATCTCTTTGGTCCATCAAGAACAAAAAGCTTGGAAAAGATCTTGGCATTTTGGAAGAAGATGATCACTAAATGTTCTCATAAGGTGCACTCCTTCTCTTATATATGTTTTTATAAAATATGTGTGTATATATTGTTTGTACAAAACATTTCCTTTCATAACAATTTTTTCAAGTTTTTGGCAATATTTGCATGTGGAACTCGGTTCCCATAATGATAGGAACCGGTTCCTGGTTCATTTTCCAGAAACGTTACTTTTTCAAAAGCCAGGAACTGGGTTCACTATAATGCAGAACAGGTTCCCAGCATGCAGACCGGCCACTCGCCCCTTTTTATGCTTAAGTGCTTTTTAATGTGTTTTATGTCATAGTCAACATTCATCTCTCAAAACCCTTCCACCTCCATTGACACACCTCATAAAAGCTCCAACATCTCTTTGTCTTCACCAACATATTAATACCCACTACTACAAATATCTATAAAACCACTTCTCCTTCCATATTTCATACTCAAATATCCGAATCTCTCACCTATTCCGAATATCCCAAATCAAAACCCCAACTTTCAGATTTATCACAAATATCCATGGGTCCTAAGAGAGCTACCAGATCCAGCAAGGGAAAGGCTCAGGTTGAAGAAGAGACTTCTAACATTCATCCTCAGACCATCAAATCCAGAAGGCTCACCTTCAAATCTCGCAATCGGAAGGTTCTTAAAGCTATGTTTTGTAGACTTCATGCATTTCCTGTTCATAGCTTTTTATTTCCTGCTCAGTTGGCCTCTGCTGGGGTTGCTAGATTTGTAGGTAACAATGGTGAAGTGTTTCCTGACCTTGTTAGAGAATTTTATCACAACTTAAAACTTGTACTTGATGAATTTGGTGATATTACTCTAACCTCTCATGTTCTGTCAAAGAGTATCTGTTTAACTGTTGAGGAATTTGGTGAATTGTTGGGTGTTCCGCATGAAGGTTTGGTTCTTGTTAATGGTGTTATTCCACATGATTGGCTACCATTCAATAAGGCAGAAATTTTTATTAACATGTGTAGACCAAATCAACAAAATACTGCACGTCAACAACTTCTCTCATCATCAAATTTGTTTGGCTCGAATCTCTCTGTAAGTGACATAATGTTCCATCTTATTATTGCATATATCCTCTTTCCGAAGAATTCTAACCATTCGCGTATAAATGAATTTGAACTAATGGTCCTTTATGCATTGAGACGCCGTTGTTCGGTAAATTGGGCACTTTCCATTATGTACCATATGCATCTTATGGAATCTCTTGATGGCGGTTTACCATATGCTCGAGCCATTTCTCACATTTTGGAAAATGCACATGTTAACCTTCAACGAGAAGTGACAAGAATTCAAGGAGATAAAGAGGCAATTACAGATGCAACCGCACTTAAAAATACAGGGATCATTCTAGATGCAAGAGGTCACTTTCACTACAAAGAAGACTTCGAACCAACTGTCCAATATGTGGCTCAACCTCCCGAAGGCGGCTACACCTTAGACATGCTGTTTAATCAGATGACAATCTTCCAAAGACATGTGTATGATCGCTTCGATGTGCTCCAACAAGAAAATGCTTTAGCACGGCGACAACTACGAAATGTCCAAAGAACTCAAAAGGTTATTCTTGATCACTTTGACAGAAAAGAAGTTCTAGAGGAAGAGGTATCCGGAAGTGGTAATGGAAGTGATGAAGATGATGATGAGATGAATGAAGATGATGATTAAAAGACAAAAATATTTTTATGTCATTTCCTTTTAATGTATTTTTCTTTGTAACGTTTAGACAATGTTCTATTTTTATGCTTCGTGATGTTTAGGCATTTTTGTTTTATTGTTATGTAATCGTACAATTCGTTCGTATTTTAGTATGTTTGAAATCATACAATGTGTTTTGTTCGTACTTTAAATATATGGTTGTGTTTTATGCACGTCTTAACTTTTATATGTATTTGTTTCACTCTTTTTCCCCATCCTTTTTGATGTTAACAAAGGGGGAGAAGAATATGCATATGTGTTGTTTTGTTTCAAAGAAATTGCAGGCCCAAATAAATATCAAACTCACTCCAAAATTCAAAGAATCATGGACTTAGGGGGAGCCTTGCATTTGCTAAACATGTTTGCTATACAAAACAACATAAACATTTCAAGAAATCGTTTTCAAGACTTGGTTGTCATCATCAAAAAGGGGGAGAATGTAATTGCAAGCTTCCTAAGTCATATTTAAAGCATGTGTTTTGATGAAGACAACATGGAAATCAACATTCAAAGGATGTGCAAAAAGCTTATCAACATCAAATAAAAGTCTTGAAGATTATTGAAGAATTTTTGAAGAATCATCAAATGTCAATATGGTATAAATAATTCTTAAAATCTTGAATATAGATGTTCACAATATGCATTCATCAACATATACATATTCCATAACTTTAAATATCAAGAAAACTTTGTTTGAAATATCTTTCAAAAAGTATTTTTGAAAATAACCCTTTAGGAACCGGTTCCTCCCTAACAGGGAACCGGGTTCCAGCATTTCTCAAAAAACATGTCCCTGGATTTTGTACCAGGAACCGGGTTGTACCAATAGGGGAACCGGTTCCTGCATGATATTTTTGAATTCCAACTTATAACGTTCACTAAGAACCGGGTTCTGTCAGTGTCGGAACCGGTTCCTAGCGAACCAGTGCAGCTTTTACTTTGTTTTTTGAACATTTTTCAAGTGGTATCTTTTCATGAATGCATTGCAACTTTTCATATGAATTGGCATGAATGAAGAGGTTCTTACAACTTTATAAAATGCAGATTTTCTTATTTCAAAAACATACAAGAATGCTTCAATTTTCAAATTAACAAAAAACTTCTTCAATAAACAATTTTCTCATTCATTCAAATTTGCACATAAACTTTCATGTGTTCATAATTTTGTGAAACTTGCCATATACACTTTCATTATCATTACAAGTTTCATACATACATTGTGAACATTTATATACATTGTTGAGAATTGTTTTTATCTTGAAGAAGAAGATCAATTGAAGATTGATAAAGCTCTCCATATACTTCAAACTAAATCATTGTATTACTTAAAGGTTTTTCCCTTACTATCCAGGATTGTTGGAAGTAAGTGTTGTGATTTGAAGAGGATTGTTCTTCATTCACATTAGTGTTTGTTTGGTCTTAAAGGTGTTAAGAACCTTTGATCACCCTATAGGTTAGATAGTAAGCATAGGCTGTACAATCATTCTAACTATAGTGAAATCTCTTTTTTGTTGGAAAGGGGACTGGAGTACTCTCGGATTGTGAGGGGAACCAGGATATATCACCGTGTTCTTTACTTTTCCGCATTTATCGCTTTCATCACCATAATCAAGAAAAGATAAAGATATAAACAAAACCTTCAAACACTTAACCAAAATTACTACCAAGCATTCTCATAAAACCGAATAAATTTTTATAAGACCTAATTCACCCCCCCCCCCCTCTTAGGCACTCTGAGACTTACAAAGCAGAATCCTCTCCAAAAAATATTCTCAGATATTTGGAATCCTGCAAGAATGATGGAACAATTCCAGATATGAATATTCTTAATCTCAAGCAACAACCTCTAGAAGTTTCTACTAGAAAGACAATAAAAAATAAAGCTGTCGGAGAAGGAACTTCTCAGAAAACTCCCAAAGCTGCCAAAAAGAAAGTTAACTCGTCTTTTGATTCTGTTATTGAATCAGTCTTTTTATCAACATCTAAAATCCCAATTTCCAAAACCTATTGGAGATCTATCACCTCAAACCCTTGATGACTTTGACATAGATATTGATACCTCAATACCCATAAATAATACTTTTATTAATCCACCTTATGTCCAATTTGTTCAAACTTAGCCAGAACTTGCATAAGTTCTCTTTGATATTGATCAATTTGATCCTTTTTTTGAAGCTCCCCAAACCTAAAGTCCAAATACTGCCTCTGATACCACATCAACAATTATAGGAATGACTTTCCCGCTCAACACCTCTCAACCGCGAATAATCTCCACTATAACATCACAAGACTTCTCCGTTCTAGATATTTCATCTCCCTATAATTCAACTCCACCTAACTCTCCTAGAGTTCTCTCCGAATCTCCCACTCTCACTAGCTACTCAGAAGATCCCCTTAGAACCATAATTGATATATAATCTTGTGACAATCTTGTCACAACTTCTAAGACAATATCCATTCCAAAACCAACACCAAAACTTTCCAAATCAGGTGTTGGTAAATCTCTGCTGGTTTTTGAAACAGAAATACAGGAGTGGGTTAACTCCTGGAAGCAAGCTTGCATGGATAATCTTAACCCAACTGCTTCTAATTCTCTCTAGAATCAGTTCATAAAATGGTTTAATTCTGAATCTTTGAAGCTGAAGGAACTCAATTATGAAATTGCTCAACAGAACTTCTGCGATCACCTGAAAATCTTCAAGGGTCAAGTTATACGTCACTAGGTAAGGAAACCCCTTATTCTTCTGGGAAACACCTTTTTGGAAGCCTCACATGAATCAGAATGTAAACAACCATCTCCAGAACCTCAACCTCTTCCTCTGGTCGATTTTAAAGACAAATGCAAGACAATTGAAGAATCTCCTAAGAAAGAATCTGCTTCAATGACTTATGTGAATGTGGGTTCTTCTATTGAAACAAATTCCTCCTCTCTTGAGTTGAAAACTATAGTGGAGTTAAAGAAAGAGAATGCAGCTTTTAAGGAAAGTCTGGACAAACAGGATTAGACAAACAAAGTACTTAAAGGCATGCTAGGGAAGCAAGAGGAATAAAACAATCAGATTAAAAGTCTATTGGAAGCCTTGTTCACACGCCTTTCACCTCCCCCACAACCTTAGTTCTGATATTTTGTTTGTTTCTGATATGTTTGTTTCTTTTTTAAAAAATTTTGTTTATCTATTTCTACCAGTACTGATCTACTTCGAATGCATAAGCTATTTTGTTCTCTTTACGTGTTTGTATTGCTTTTTGATTTATGACAAAATGGGGGAGAACGTAAGATGTTTTGAATATAATAGTGTCAAGACTTAGTCTCAAACATTTTGAATATCATAATCTTTGTTCAATCTTTAGAAAGAAAATGGGAAAAGTCTTTTAAAAGTAACTTCTGTCAAATGGACTTATTAGAACTTCCATCACAAGCTATGATCAAAACATCTTCAAGAAAGCATCTTTTTTTCTTTATTTGAGTATTCAATTCAGAGGGAGACCCTAACTCTTTATGTTTTTATGTTACTTATCAAAATATACAAGTTTTTGTCATCATCAAAACGGGGGAGATTGTCAGAACATAGTTTGGTTCTACATCTTAGTAATATTTTTTACGATAACAAATACATGATATATATATATATATATATATATATATATATATATATATATATATATATATATATATATATATATAGAAAGAAAAAATATACTCTCTAATAATGTATTTAAATATCAAGAGAAGTTATGATAAAAGAGCATAGAAGATGATTAGAGAATTGCATTTTGAAGCTCTCATTAGAAAAGCATACAAACTTAGAAACAAATCCTTGTAACACGCTCAATAGAAGAAGTTCTAATGTTATAACTTCTAAAGCACCAAAGCTGCAAGATAAATTATGATCCATTGATAAGTGAAGTTCTGGAAGAACAAAGGAAGTCTCAACGCACTCATCTATACTAAATTTCTAAAGACTCAACACTTAAGCTCAAGCTATATTCTGATAAGTAAGTATTCTGAAAGTGCGAAGAAGCTTCAACATGTTTGTCTCATCCAAGTTCCAATCATATGAATATGAAGAAACTCTAGGGATCTAAAGTCGCAACAATAATATTCTCTTTCTGATAAGATTCCAAAGAAGCAAAGTTCTGATGCGTAACAATTCATTCATTAGAAATCAAAGAGTAACAGCTGCAACAAAATAAGATTTGTAATCTTAGAAAGTGCATTAACAACACTTTATCAACCTTCCAAATTGATCTTCTCATATCTCACATGCCTCGCCTATATAAAGGAGTCTTGAAGAAATGACGAAACAACACTTTCGCATACAAAAATATATCTTCACTAGCTCTCTCTTGTGCTTTAATCTTGTATATAAATCATAGCTGTGATATAGTTTTTTAGAAACACCTTTGTACACATTTTTATTTATATTTTGTAATTCCTTGAGAAACCAAGTTGTGGTTTAGTCTCTAGAAGACATTGAACGTTATTCATTGTGTTTGTGTAATCAATGTTTTTTATTAGTAAATTAAGACCTCGTTTGAGAGAGGAGAAATCACCTTGACGGATGGACTGGAGTAGTTTGAGTTTAAACGAACCAGGATAACCAAACTTGTCTTATTATTTTATTTTTGAAAACCTCAATTCAAACCCCCTTTCTTGTGTTTTTTTATCCTTCAACATTAGCTTTACCAGGGTGGTAATTTAAGCCAAAGTCATAGCCCTTCAATAAATCTAACCACCATCTTTGCCTTATATTCAATTCCTTCTGATTAAACAAATACTTTAAGCTCTTGTGATCACTAAATACTTCAAATTTGGAACTATAAAGGTAATGTATCCAAATCTTTAGTACAAATACCAATGCATCTAGTTCTAGATCATGAGTAGGGTAATTCCTTTCATGAATCCTCAATTGTCTCGATGGATAAGCTACTACCTTATCATTCTTCATAAGCACACCACCTAAACCCAATTTAGAAGCATCACAATACACAACCAACCTTTAAGATTAGGTAATATTAGAATTAGAGCCGTCGTCAATTTCTTATTTAGCTCAACAAAACTTTCTTTTCATTGGATATCCCACATAAACGCACCACCTTTATAAGTTAGTTGAGTTAGCAGAAGTTCTTACTTATAAAAACTTTTAATAAATATTTCGTAATAACCAGTCAAGCCCAAAAAGCTTATGATCTCCGTAACTGACTTCGGAGCTTCCCACTACAACACTGCGTTGACCTTGGATGGATCCATAACAATTCCATCTCCTGAAATATTATGACCAAGAAAACTAACCATCTCCAACTAGAACTCACACTATACAGCTTTGCATACAACTTCTTCTCTTTCAACACTTGCAATACAATTCGCAAATTCTCAACATGTTCTTTTTGTGATTTGGAATATATCAAGATATCGTCAAAGAATACTATTATGAAAGATACGATTCATATACTCCATAAACACTCCTGGCATGTTAGTAAGATCGAAAGGCATCATTAAATACTCATAATGTCTATACCAAGTTCTGAAAGTTGTCTTCTGAATATCGTCATTCTTGACTTGAATTTGGTGATAATCCGATCTCAAGTCAATTTTTCTAAACACACGTGCACCGACCAATTGATCCATGAAGTCGTCTATTCTGAGAAACAAAAACTTGTTTTTGATTGTCACTTTATTCAACTGCTGGTAATCAACACAAAGACTCATACTACCATCTTTCCTTTTCACCAGTAACACCAGAGCTCCCCAAGGCGATACACTTGGTCTCATAAATTTATTTTCAAGTAAGTATTCCAATTGCTTCTTTAACTCTGCTAATTTAGACGTTGACATCCTATATGGTGCCATAGAAATAGGTCTGGTACCAGGTACAAGATCAATAGAAAATTTCACTTCTCTTTCTGGAGGCACATCAAGAATATCATCTGGGAAAACATTAGGAAAATCACATACTACATGCAACTTACCGACCGCAGCATAAGTCTTTATAGATAAAGATGCCATCAATGAAAAAACCAGAGCTTCATCCTACATCAATACATTCAGCTGCCTAGAAGAGAAGAACCCAGCTTCCTCCTCCTTGTCAGGAGCACAAAACTGAACGAATTTGTTGTAGAAATTAATATGAACAAAATTATATTCCAACCAGTTCATACCCAAAATCACATCCTGACCACTCAGCGGTAAAGCAACTAGATCCACAACGAAATCTCTCATAGAAGATAACCATATCCCCATCCATAGAAGATAACACAAGACTGTAGCGGTAAAATCAATGAAGTCGCCAGCGAGTATTTATTTATCCCACAAAAGGGAATGGAAAATCATCAAAGAAAAACTTAAAGGGGAAATCAAAGTCTTGCGATCGAGAGATTGGGTAAGGGAGTCGATTACGCGAGGGGAAGGTATTAGCACCCCACACGTCCGTAGTACTCTATTGGATCCACTCTAGTTATTCTAATCAAAGGGTGTATTCATTCTAATGCTTAAAAGTTATAAACTAAGAGGGAATGCATACAAAGAAAACACGGGGAAAAGAAGGAAATATTTAAGATTTTCGCTCGGCTGAGCCCCATGACCAGATTCCTACATATCCCTTTTAAGGAATCAGAGTGTCGTAGTTCAGCTCACATATTTTGTTTGTTTGTATTTTTTAAATGAACAATATTAATCGCTTCTTCTGCTGCAACTCGACCATTGGAGACTTACGCATCAGCACAGAAGTGATTTAACACGTCCTTTTGGAAATAATTTTGAAAGAAAAGCCCAAAGGCAAAAGAGTTTGTGTTGGTTGGTGTTTTTGCTGCAGATAATAACTAGTTGATCTCAAGAGAGAGATATTATCCATTCCTCTACTTATTCATGAAATAAGTCTTTGATACTTGAACCACACCAAGGCTTATGATGGAAGAACAATAAGATCGAGAAGAAACTCGCCTATCATTTCCCATGTTCAACAAAGGTATGAATCTCATCAGTAATCTTTAAGTGTATTGAATTTTGTAAGAAAAATAAGTTTTTTTTTAATGCAAATGCAAAAGGGGAAAGAAAAGTCCAAAGGGAGAAGTAACCCAGATCTATCTCTAATGTTATCATACAATGAGTGATCCTATCTGAGTTAGCATGCCAAAGAAAGTCTAACAAACTATCCTATAGGGAACATACAATGAGAGCGAAGTCGTGATCTCAATTTCTAAATCGAGTGACTCATCGATCAATAAGAAATAAAGGAAAGCGATAAAATTCTATAGGGAGCATGCACTGAGAGAGAAGTCTTGATCTCAATTTCTAAATTAAGTGACTCATCAATCAACAACCAAGGAAACAAACACAAGCACGATACATATAGCAAATGAAGTGCGGAATGCTTGCTACAGGTCTTTAAACAGTTACTTCGAGCGCACGCTCTATATTTACTACTTCTCATGATATCTAGAAAGGAATAAAATATGGAAATATAACTTGAAAGCATTATAGTACCTAACGAACAATAATGTCCTCAAAAAGCGCAACCAAAGAAAAGAAACCCAGAATACTTTGTGCAAGCTGACATCAACAAACAAACAGTCAGAGATCGAATATTCAAAATACGTGTCGAAGTATCATCGATGTGAAAATAAATCGCAATCAGAAACTCAAGCATGTCCGCATATGACACACTAAACCTGCATAAAACTCAAATCTCGACAAGCAGAAGTGAAACACAAATCTCGAATAACAAAATAATCACTAAACAATAACATAAACTCTAATCAAAATTGTTGAAGAGAAGTCTTAAAATATTCTAAAATTCAATACTATTTTCTTGAAGTTTTTATCATACATATTTTTATAATAAAAATCATTAAAAAAAGAAATTAAAACTAAGAGGTTATAAAGTAAAAACATAAGAGAGTCATTGGAGTACCATTCAAAAATGGCTGGTATTCTAGTAAAACAATACTAGGCGCTGCGGCCCATTAATCATTGATATGAGAACAATTTTTTTATACAAACATTTCAAGCCACACAAAAATATGATGTATTGTGCCGAAGCTGCCTTTTTTGTTCGGAATTATTCCCAGCTATAAAATAAACGCAACAGGCCCAGATGGAAATGCCCTTCAATCCAGAAACATTGGATCTGTATTTGTTATTACAAAAAAAATGTTGTTTAAACTAGGGTTTGAAATTTTGCTTCATCTTCCTCTCTCAAATAGAGCCGCGAAACTCTCTTATCTCCAACTCAAATCGCCAGCGAAAGACGCCATTATCATGCATCGATCCTTTGATTCTCACCACCAAAAGTCTCGCATCAGCCTCAACATTCCGATCCTAAATCAATTTTTTTCTAGGATTCAAACATCAATCGAATCTCATAGATCCTAAATTATCTAAGGTAAAAATTAGATTGTTGATAACACACAAATATTTGATATTTTTAGCTTGATTTACATAAATTATTTCCCTTATTTTATTTTATTTGTATTATTTTATATAGGTATTACGCGGGTATTCACTTATTTTGCAGATAAATGTTAAGTTAAAGACTTTGGAAGAAATGAAGAAAAAGGGTGCAAAAATAGAAAAAGGGCCAAAGAATAAAAGAAGAAGAAAGTATAAGCCCATCACAAGGTGTGAACACGTGGCCCACTAGCATAAGGACCTTGACGATCGTCAAGGCACGCTGGCAGTCGTCACAGGCATAATGGACCAAGTGACCAACGTCACTTGGACTTGACGAACGTCACAGGCCCACCTTTTCCTTCTTTGACCACGTAGTCTGCAAATCCAACGGAAGAGGAAAGTTCAAACACCAATCCAACGGCCATCCTATTTTTAAGCTCCACTCAGTCAACACATGAAGGATGTAACCAACTCCGTGGTCCTATTTTTTCTTAAACGAACTCGAAGTGTTCCTATATTTTCTCAAACCTACGTATCGCACAAAGGACTATAAATAGAACCCTGGACACAAAAAATCAGGGGAGTCACCTTTTATATTTGGAGAATTCATTTTCCTTAAGCATTTTTTCTTTGAGCATTTTTTTCCTGCAATTTTCTATTTCCTCTAGCATTTGTTTTATGTACGATTGTCTCTATTCCTGATCGAAGCAAAGCCTACCAGCTTGTGGAGGAGTGCTTATAGTCAAGAGTTAGAAGTAATTGTACCCGTATCCAGAATTATTATCCTCAGCTTTATTTTTATGAATTGTTATTGCTTTTAATTAATATAATCATGTTTATTTTGTTTTTCTTTGGAATTGTTCTGTGATTTGGTCTGATATTATGCTTGGCTAGAATTTTTATACCGGTATGTAAGGTCACATAACCAAGGGATCGAGTGAATCAGTTGGGTAATTTTTACTACAAAACCATTTTCTGGTCTAAGTTACTATTTTTAATCGATAAATTGTTTTGTTACGAAAGTAAAGAACAGATAGAGGTTAGGGTCAACAAAGCGGAAGTTTGAGATCTTTCAACTGGACAGTAGTAATTAGGCATTGGCTTAAAATACAGAGGAAGCACTTTAAAGTTAATTAAGATTCTTTTTCGTTTTCAAAAAGTGTTTTTAACTCCTGCGGGATGGCGGAAGCGTACGTTAGGACTTAACTGTATAGCCTAGTCAATAAAATGACAGTGTGAGACGAGGGCTTTTAAACTAAATAGAATTTACTGAAAGTTGTTTGGAAAATGCAAAGACACCCAACCGATTTCTAGTTCCCGAGGTCCAACCATTACATACTGGTAGTTCCGCTTACTGATAACTAAAATTAAAGTTAATTTAGTATTTAGTTTCCCTACAACCCAATCAAACGTTCATTAGGTTTAGATTTGCAATGTAACAATAGAAGACGGTAGTTCGATTTATCAGTCTCTGTGGTTCGATATCTTTTAAAACTACACGATAAGACTGTGCACTTGCAGTCTGAATCATTAGATACCTCAGTGTAATCCGATCATGTTTTTTGCACCGTTGCCGGGGACTGATTTAAGTCGATATCGCTACTCTTTTGTTACGCAGTAGAGACTAGAGAAAAACCTCTCTATTTCTTTTCTATTTCTTTTCTTATTGTATGCCAAACACTCGTTCGCAAGGCGAGCTGTTATACATACAAATAAACGATATCGAGCGGTATCTCAGACTTAGACGCTGCACTCAAGAGTATCATCTCTTGCATAATCCTCCACCTCGTGAATTACTCAAATATCCTGTTCCTCAACCAACGGAAGAAATGGCCGCACAACCTGCTCCACGTCTTCTCAAATCCTATGCTATTCCTTCGCAAGATGAACCGCATAATAGCATTGCTGCTCCTCCGAATGAGGCTAACAACTTTGAACTGAAACCTTCTTTGTTGTCTGCTGTACAACAGAACCAGTTTTCTAGTGGGTCAATGGAAGACCCCAATCTTCATTTATCAATATTTCTGCAGTACGCAGATACGATTAAGAAAAATGGGGTCAGTCAAGAGGCAATAAGACTTCTTCTTTTCCCTTTTTCTCTAAGAGACAAATCCCAAGCTTGGCTCCAATCTCTACCCTCAAACTCTGTTACCACATGGGATGAGCTGGAGAAATTTTTTCTTGTAAGGTATTTCCCTCCAAGTAAAACAGTTATGCTAAGATCTCAAATAAGTTATTTTCGACAAAAGGACAACGAGTCCATTTTAGATGCTTGGGAACGATACAAGGATCTGATGAGACTCTGCCCACATCATGGCTTAGAAGAATGGTTAATTATCCATACCTTTTATAATGGTCTCCTTTACAATACAAGATTAACCATAGACGCTTCCGCAGGAGGTGCACTTATGGATAAATCCTACACCGCTGCTTACGCTCTCATAGAAAGTATGGCTTAAAACCACTATCAGTGGGGAAGTGAAAGAGGACAAGTAGACAAAGCTACCGCAGAGAAAACACCGACGAAAGGAAGCATGTACGAGATAAGCGGTCTAGACAGCATCCATGCTAAGGTAGACGCCCTCACCCTTAAGATAGATAACTTAACCGCAATACCTCCAACCATCGTGGCTTCTATAACTCCAAATTGTGAGATATGCGGAGTGCCTGGACATGCAGTTACCGAATGTAAGATCTTGGCAGGAACTCCAACCGACCAAGTAAGTTATGCTCAAGGAAACCCTTACTCGAACACATATAACCCTGGATGGAAAAATCCTCCAAATTTCTCGTATAAAAACCCCAATGCGTTATATGCTCCAAACCAAACACCTATTGTGGCACCTGGATATCAGAAACCTCCTGCAAATGCTCCTAATGTGCCTAGAAAATAAAACTTAGAATTGATGATGGAAAACTTCATAGCTACCCAAGCGCAAACAAACAAAGATGTACAAAATCAAAACATACACACTAACGAGCAGATAAAACAATTAGCGAACAAAATAGATGCTTTGGCCACCCACAATAAAATGTTAGAAACCCAAATCTCTCAAGTGGCTCAACAACAAGCACCTACAGCTGCACCGGCTGATACATTTCCTTGTCAACCACAACCTAACCTGAAAGGGCATGCTCATGCCATCATATTAAGAAGTGGTACTGAGTTAGACGGACCGACTGACCCAAGACTTATAAATCCAGCTATGTACCAAAGATCTGAAAAACCAGCTGAGAAGGAGAATCAACCCGAGAAGAAGGAGGAGGATAAATAAGATAAAGGAGGAGAGGCCGAAGAAAAAGAAAAACCTTATGTGCCTCCACCGCCTTATAAACCCCAAATCCCATTTCCTGGAAGACTAGCTAAACCTAAGAACGTAGGGCAACTTAAAAAATTCGTTGAACTTCTGAAACAACTTAATATAACAATTCTTTTCACATAAGCCATAACTCAAATGCCCTCCTATTCCAAATTCCTCAAGGAAATCTTATCTAATAAGAAAAATCTAGAAGATAACGAAATAGTCACACTTACTACCGAGTGTAGCGCAATTATCCAAAACAAGATGCCTCATAAGCTGAAAGATCCTGGAAGCTTCTCTATACCCTGTCATATAGGAAAGTTTGTCATAGACAAAGCCCTGTGTGATTTAGGAGCTAGTATTAACGTTATGCCTTTGTCCATATGCAACAGACTTGAAATGGGAGAACTAAGACCAACAAAGATGTCCGTTCAATTGGAAGACCGCTCTGTTAAATACCCAGTAGGAATCTTAGAGAATGTCCCCGTACGAATAGGTCATTTCTACATCCCTACAAATTTCATAATCATGGACATTAGAGAAGACGAAAGTACACCTATCATTTTAGGAAGACCATTCTTAGCTACCGCTGGAGCCATCATAGATGTAAAGAAAGGCAAACTAACTTTTGAAGTAGGTGAAGAGAAAGTCGAATTTATTCTGACATAGTTCCTACAAGTGCCTTCCATAGATGACACATGTTATCTGGTATACATCATGGACGGATGTGTGAGGGAAATTGAATGGGAACTGATACCTTGTTATGAAACCATGAAGATTCCCACACCTCTAATATTCAAAGATAACAAATGGTGTCCCGAATACCAAAACGACAATCTAAGCGAATTCTTAGCTCTGACACCTGACCACGTGCCTTGCCCGAGAAAACCAGCCTTGGATCTTAAGCCATTACCTAAGACCCTTAGATAAGAATTCCTCGACACCGAGCTTAAACGACCAGTAATTGTCGATGAAGACTTAGGACAACAAGAAACAAACAAATTATTACAAGTCTTAAGAAAATACCCATCTTCCTTGGGATATAACATTACGGATCTCAAAGGAATAAGTCCTTCCATTTGTATGCATCGCATTATGTTGGAAAACGACTGCAAATCTTCTAGAGAACATCAAAGAAGAATTAACCCAATATGGAGTACCGTAGTTAAAGACGAAGTAAAAAAACTTCTAAATGCAGGAATCATATACCCAATCTCTGATAATCAATGGGTAATCCCAGTCTACTGTGTACCAAAGAAAGGCGGTATAACAGTCACGACAAACAAAGCAGGCGAAGCTATAGCGGAAAGAACCATAAGCGGAGCTAGAATGTGCATTGACTATAGGAAGCTAAACAAAGCCACTCGGGAAGACCATTTTCCTCTACCATTCATTGATCAAATGCTTGAGCGATTGGCTAAGCACTCTCATTATTGTTACCTAGACGGTTACTCGGGATTTTTCCAAATTCCTATTCACCTTGATGACTAAGAGAAAATAACATTTACATGTCCTTATGGAACTTTCGCCTACAGACGAATTTCGTTTCGCTTATGTAACGCTCCCGCCACATTTCAGAGATGCATGATGGCAATTTTTGCTGATTTCATAGACAATATCATGGAGGTCTTTATGGATGACTTCTCTGTATGTAGAGAGAGTTTTGAAGATTGTCTTATAAATTTAGAAAACGTTTTGGAGAGATGCGTGAAAGTGAACCTCGTTCTAAATTGGGAAAAATGCCACTTTATGGTCAAACAAGGAATTATGCTAGAACACGTCGTGTCTGAGAGGGGGATTGAAGTCGATAAAGCAAAGATCGATGTCATAGAAAACTTACAACCCCCTAAAACAGTAAGAGAAATATGCAGTTTCTTAGGACACGCCGGTTTCTACAGACGATTCATAAAATATTTTTCGCAAATTTCCAAACCTCTAACTACCCTCCTTATGAAAGACGTTGAATTCGATTTCAATGACAAATTCCTAAGGGCATTTAACCAATTAAAAACAGATCTTATATCCGCACCAATCATGCAACCACCCGATTGGAGACTACCATTTGAAATCATTTGTGACGCGAGTGATTACACCGTAGGTGCAGTCCTGAGACAAAGAAGAGATAAGAAGCTTCATGTAATATACTTGCAAGTAGAACCCTGGACCCTGCACAGATGAATTACACGACCAACGAAAAGGAACTTTTAGTTGTAGTCTTTGGGCTGGACAAATTTCGCTCCTACCTCGTGGGATCGAAAATAATCATTTATACAGACCATGCAGCTATTAGATACTTGCTAACCAAGCAAGACTCAAAACTAAGACTATTGAGATGGATTCTACTTCTAAACGAGTTCGATTTAGAATTTAAAGACAAGAAAGGTACCGAGAACATAGTAGCCGACCATTTATCTCGAATGGATAGGCTGAAACCAAAGGAGGTGCCCATTAAGGATGACTTCCCATATGAACGTATGTTAGCTCATATGGACTTAGGATGTGCCAACATAGAAAACCCTGAATTAAATCCAAACCAATTACTTTTAGAACTTGACACACATGTCGTTAGCCATGATTTACAAGAAAGCCAAGACACAATAGATAATGATATGAACGAAATTGTGAACACTATCCAAAAAAATCAGACCTTACCATGGTATGCAGATATAGAAAACTACTTAGCCGCTAAAATCCTACCCCCTGATCTGACCTATCAACAAAAGAAAAAATTCTTTCACGATCTGAAACGTTACTTTTGGGATGAACCTTTACTATTCAAGAGAAGTGCCGACGGTATTTTCCGAAGATGCATCCCAGAGAGCGAAATTGAAAACATTATTTCTCATTGTCATGATGCCCCTTATGGAGGCCATGCAAGCACATCTAATACATGCGCTAAAATTCTGCAGTCTGGTTTCTATTGGCCAAATCTATGGAAAGATGTGCACATAGCCATTCTTAAGTGCGATTGATGCCAATGCACTAGAAACATATCCAGACGCGATGAGATGCCTCAGACTGGCATTCTACAAGTCGAAGTCTTTGATGTGTGGGGAATAGATTTCATGGGACCATTTCCGTCATCATTCAGAAATAAATACATACTCATGGTTGTAGATTACGTTTCAAAATGGATCGAAGCAATAGCTTCTCCAACAAACGACACTCGAGTAGTGACTAAAATCTTCAAGAATATTATCTTCCCTAGATTTGGTGTACCCAAACAAGTCATAAGCGACGGTGGCTCACACTTCATATCCAAAATCTTCGATAAACTCCTAACCAAATATGGGGTGAAACACCGCGTAGCAACACCATACCACCCCCAAACAAGCGGGCAGGTGGAAGTCTCAAATCGGGAAATAAAAAAAATATTAGAAAAAACTGTCGCCATGTCAAGGAAGGACTGGTCGGCCAACTTACCTGAAGCACTATGGGCTTATAGGACAGCATTCAAGATGCCAATCGAAACAACACCCTTTAAACTCGTCTATGGTAAGTCACGTCACCTGCCAGTGGAGATAGAACATAAAGCTTATTGGGCAATTAAAACCCTAATCCTAAGTTACACTGCAGCAAGTGAGAAAAGGATCCTCGACATAAATGAACTGGAAGAGCTAAGGTTAGACGCATATGAGAATGCGAGGATCTACAAAGAAAGGAAGAAGAAGTGGCATGACTAACGAAATTCTAGGAAGGAGTTCAATGAAGGAGATGTAGTTCTCTTATTCAACTCCCGTTTAAAACTCATTCCTAGGAAACTCCGTTCAAGATGGTATGGACCCTTCGAAGTGACCAAAGTCTTTCCAAGTGGAGCCATCGAGATCAAAGGAAAGTCCACAAACCCAGTCATAGTAAATGGCCAACGTTTAAAACATTATCACAGCATTGAAAACAAAGACTACGATGCGAGTTTAACACTTATAGAGCTACCGCCCGAAATAGGAGACTAATTCACGTCTGAAATGATGTCGAGCTAACGACATTAAACAAGCTCTGTGTGGGAGGCAACCCACAAGTTTTTCATTTATTATTTAATTTCTTTAAAAATCTCTTTACTTTTTTATTCTGATTATTATTACGATTCCTAGATTATTATCATTTCATATTTTATTTGTTTTCTTTTATTTATTTACTAATTTTAATACCGAATCACAGGCACTAACTAGCTAGACTAACTTATGGATACTATCACCTTCGCTACTGGGGCCCAGCCGAGGCATTATGAGATACTAGCTCAGTGCCAGATGAATTTAACGACTTATGTGCATGATCCCACGTTAACAATTCTAGGTATTAGGGAGTGTGTGGATTTTTTGTTTAACCAGATAGGTTGGGAAGGATTCCTTGCCCATAAGTACCCCGCCTATTAAAACCTTACCCTAGAGTTCCTGAGCTCACTCCATTATAAACCTACCCGAGGATTAGGGCGTAGTAGAGGACAGATGTCCTTCAGACTATTCGGCTTTACAAACCATTTCACCGTTCGTCGTCTTGCTAAGCTGGTAGGATTTCCCAGATCCATAGATGCTTACATGGAGACCCAGGAAGACGACTACCTTAATTTCGAGCTAAACCATTTTTGGAGGGATATAGCTGGCCAGTACCCTGAGGACCCTAACCGCCTGGATGTGACTGATATCCATAACCCAACCATTAGGAATTTCCACCACATCTTAGCTTTTACCCTATTCGGAAAACCTATAAACCGTCACTCAGTTTCTAGGGATGAGCTATTTATTATATACTGTGCTTTCCAGTCTAGACTCGTAGTTGGTGCATCATTTATGATCGCCAAAATGTTTGCCATAGGCTAGTGTACCCATGGACCTATCTGTGTCGGCGGGCTAGTCACCATGATAGCCGAGGCATTATCCCTGAGATCATCATTATCACGCCTTACGCCATATGGCAGATACCATACCATGGACATACCATTTTGTTTTAACATTACTCTCATAGGTAACCTAGACACACCTCACTTTCAGCTTCTAGTGCGAAATGATCATGTCTACTACTTTACCTTGCCTAGCCCAGAGAACACGAGCGTCCATAACAAGAAAAACTGGTTATATAACCTCGAGAAGACAAATGAGAATGACCCTAAGAGAGAGGAGAGCGACCCTTCCACACCTCCTGGTTACCATGAGTATACTCCACTAGACGACCCTACACCTTCCCCTGTTACCGAAGTTGTCGACGTTCCAATGGTAGAACATGCACATACTATCGAGACACTGCATTCTAATGTTACTGCGCTATGAGGAGAGCTCGCCGCTGTTAGAGATGACATCGGCACACTTCGCCGTGATTTCTTTTATTTCATGGATGTCGTCACTGAGCAGTTCGACCATATCTATCAGCATTTTCACTCTACTACTCCACCTCTAGGAGGCCCACGTGATCGCTAGTTTTGTTCATGTGCCTCCCTAGTGAGGACACTTTTTGTTCTCAATATGGGGGGGGGGGGGGGTTATATTATTATTTTGATGCTCATATTTTTTGGATATTTTGTTACAATCGGTTCTAAATTTTTCGGATATTTATTTCATTTAATGGTATTTATTTATTTACTTCATTTTGCGTTTCATATTCCTATTTTTCGTTTTTGGTTAATTTCCATATTTTTCATGTTTGGTTAATTTCTATTTTTAGTTAATTTTTAATTCTATTCGATTATCATTCCTCTGATTCTACTCGAAGCATCATATTGATACGCTTACACTAATTCCATGAAATATTGATTACAATACTAACACTCGATTGTATGGACTAAATATTATCGAATAGACGTATTATTTATATTTTTCAATGTATCAATAATAATTCCTATCATATACCATACAAATTGTGTGCCACTAACTATTCATATAAATATATAAACCATGTAACAATATTTAAACTATATGAATAAATAAATAAAATGCTTTAATTTGCACATCCAATAAGATAACATGCACGCGGTCAGACAACCACATCACGCGCCTTTGACCCTGACGAACGTCAGGAAGCATGTCCCTTTGACCCTGATGAACGTTAGGAAACGCGTGACAACTGTCAGTTATAACCTCCCATATTCAAAATTTCTCATAAACTTCATTGATTTCCCACTCATAAAATCCATCTATTTAAACACTTCTTCCATTATTTAGTTTTTACCACTACCACCCACCTTCCTTCCATTCCTTCATCACCATTACATTTTCTTCTTTGTCAAAAACACAATCATGGCCGCCCGAAGGAATCCACCCCGCGAAAGAAACCCACCAAACCAAGAAGAACTCGACATGAGCCATCTCGTGTTCCGCAAGGGGAAATAGGCGAACTTCAAAGAGAACGATACATAAAATTTTATCGTCGAGGTTTGACATCCACAAGATTTATCGACAACAGCTTCTTGCAAGAATTGGGTTTACGAAACAATATGCAAGGCTTTCTTGATAAAGCAGGTCTGAGCTTTATAAGCACGTTTAACACACCAACCTACGAGGCTCTGACGTTGGAATTCTTGAGTTCCTACGCCTACCACACTCGTGACGATGCTGATGAACACCTAACTGGAGCCGCTCAATTTCGGATGTTCAATCGAGAATACGCCCTTAGCCATGAAAATTTGAGAGAAATGTTTCATTTTCCCCGTGGAAATGATGTGAAATAACGTATTCCCCTATAGATAGATTGGAATGGAAGTCCATACGCACTATGGGAAACAATAACCGGTGAGCCCAATGTTATTCCTGAAGCACGCTACGCCTCTCACATTCACAACCCAAATATTCGCTTCTTACACCGCATTATGGCCAACACGGTTTTTTGAAGAGCAAACAACAACAAAGTCAACACTAGAATACAAGCCCTCAACAAATATTCTAAGTACTGAATGGTATTTCCCGTCTGTCCATCCATCTGAGGATGATATGCAGAACTCAACTTCAACTTATTAACAAATCCATTCTACAACCCTATCCAAAATTTTCATGTAAACCTCGAATCTCTACCCGACACGATACTCGAGGGTATTCCATGCAATTTTACAATTTCTTCAATATACATCTCAACTAACTTCTCCATAGGATGATTGATCTTCATCGGTAAGAAATGAGCCGACATAGTCAACCTATCCATTATCACCCAAATCGAATTATTGCCTTTAACAGTCTTCAGCAAACCTGACACAAAGTCCATGGAAATACTGTCCCACATCCATTCTGGAATACCAAATGGTTGCATAAGACCCATAGGCTTTTGATGTTCAATTTTCGACTTCTGAAAAATCAAACAAGCATAAACAAATTTAGCGATCTCCTTCTTCATACCAGGCCACCAAAATAATTTCTTCAAGTCTTGATACATCTTCGTAGCACCGAGATGAATACTCAACCTGCTTATATGTCCTTCTTCAAGAATACTCTTCTTAAGCTGTGGGATATCCAGAACACACACTCTATTGCCAAACCTCATTACGCCATTCTAATAAACTCTGGACTTATCCCATTTTCCCTGGTTAATCAAAGTAAATTGATCGACTAACCTAAAATAAAACTTTTGACCTTCTCGGATTTCTTCTATTATATTGCTAGTAAGTTTCAAAATTCCTAACTTTACACTATTGGAAGTTTTTTCACACACTACACTCTTGTCTCTGAATTGCTCGATTAACTCCAACTCTCGAACCATAACCATCGACATATGCATTGACTTCCTACTTAATGCATCAACAACTACATTTTCCTTACCAGGATGGTAACTCAAATCAAAGTCATAATCTTTACACAATTCAAGCCACCTTCTCTGTCTCATACTCAACTCTTTTTGGTCAAATAAGTACTTCAAACTCTTATGATCACTGAAAACTTAAAATTTAGAACCAAAACGATAATGTCTCCAAATCTTTAATACAAACACCACTGCTGCAAATTCTAAGTCACGTGTCGGATAATTCCTTTCATGAACTCTGAGTTGTCTAGAAGCATAAGAAACAAATTGTCCATTCTACATTAGCACACCACCAAGTACCATCTTAAACGCATCACAATACACCACAAAAGACTCACTCGGATTAGGAAAAATCAACACCAGAGCGATCGTCAACCTCTTCTTTAATTCTACAAAACTTTCTTCGCACGCAATGTCCCACACATAAGCTTGACCCTTTCAATTCAACTGAGTCAACGAGAATGCCAACTCAGAAAATCCTTCAATGAATCTTCTATAGTAAGCCTCCAAACCAAGAAAACATTGAACCTCGGTTACAAACTTCGGATCCTCCCACTGCATTACAACATTGACTATAGAAACATCCATAACAATCCCACCACTATAAATAACATGACCAAGAAAACTAACTTCCTTTAGCCAAAATTCACACTTTGACAACTTTGCATACAATTTCTTTTCCTTTAACACTTGTAACACCATCTGCAAATGCTCAACATGCTCTTTTTATGAATTAGAATACATCAGAATATCATCAATAAACACCACGACAAACTTATCCAAATATGAATGAAAAGTTCTATTCATATACTCCAAAAAAACACCCAGCGCATTAGATACACCAAATGACATCAAGGTGTATTCATAATGGCCATACCTAGTTCGAAAAGCAATCTTCAGAATATCATATGGTTTAACTCGAGTTTGATGATAACCCGACCTCAAGTCAATCTTACTGAAAACACAAGCGCGAACTAATTGATCCATCAAATCATCGATTCTCAGTAGTGGATACATGTTCTTAATCGTTACTTTATTCAACTGTCTGTAATCTTCACACAACCTAATACTTCCATCTTTCTTCTTAACTAGCAACACTGGAGAACCCCACAATGAAACACTCATTTGAAAAAACTTCTTCTCAAGCATCTTTTCCAATTGTTTCTTCAAATCGCTCATCTCTGAAGCTGACATTCTATAAGGAGCCATCGACACCAGACTAGTACCTGACACCAAATCTATAGAAAACTCCACTTCATGTTCAGGAGGTAAATTACTGATGTCATCTGGAAACACTTCTGGAAATTCACATACAAATGGTAATTCTATATTCACATCTTTACCATCAACTTGCAACGATGCAAACATCGCAAACATCAAGGCTTCATCTTCCAAAAGTTCATTCACTTGCTTAGCAGTCAACAACCTTAATTCTCCAATATCACCAAACTTAGGGAACCTCAAAGTCTTATTATAACAATTAATATGAAAATAATTGAACTTTAACCATTTCATTCCAAGAATCACATCGATTTTGTGTAAGGGAAGACACATTAAATCCATAAGAAAACTCTTACCATAAATAGTCAAAAGGCACTTCAATCAAATGTAAGTAGTAGTAATAGAACCCCTAACAGAAGTATCAATTACCATACTACAATTCATATCAAACAATTTCAATTCCAACTTAGTAGAATATTCAAACAAAATAAACGGATGAGTAACACTTGTATCAATAATAGAAACCAATAAAACATTGTTAATGAAGAAAGTACCTTGAGTCAAGTTTTCCATCTTAGGTTCCTCTGATCCACTCAGCGCGAACACTCTACCGTTGGTCTGAGCAGTAACATCCTTCCTTGGTTTCTGACACGAGTACTGATATGACCCTGCTCTCCACAATTGAAATAAATTGAACCATCGTTCTTGCATTCAAGAGCACAATAACCAGACTTACCACACTTGTAGCACCTCAGCACCTTATTCTCACATTCATTGGATCGATGACCTTGTTCACCATACCTATAGCACTTGATAGAAGCGGGAGCTCCTCCCCCACTTGTCTTCTTCCCATCATAAGCCTTCTATTTTCCTTTATCAGCTGGGGAATCATAAGGCTTCTTACGATCTTGATATTACCTTCCTCTTTTCTCGTTCAAACTCTTATAGTGAGCTAAATGAGATTTGTTTTCCTCCTCATAGATTCTGCAGTTGTCTATTGATCGATAAAATAGCAAGTGTACTATTTTTACCAATGTAGTAATAAAATGAAGTTATCCCGTGTATCGATCTCGCGGACTGCGTTAGAATTAACAGTGTTGAAAGTGATTTAATTAGACAAAAAAGGCATTGGAACGGTTTGAAGAAAGGTAATAAAATCTGCTGTGAATATTAAAACAAAAAGTAAAGAGTGATAACACAAAATGATGAAGCATGCTATGGATAAGATGTATGAATTGCTCCGTAATGAACTGAACCTCTATTTATACTATTTATGCTTATGTAATCCAATACCGATTCTCAAGAGTTTCTTCCCCTAATTCCTTAGCTGAAAACCATTGACATAAAATTTTAAATTCTAATTCCTTAGATATTCAAACATATGTCAAGCACATATAATAAAATCAAGAATTTACGGTCATCACTATTAGATCCTTATTCCTAAGTGAAATTAGGGACGATATTATACAATTAGCGATAAAGTGATCGGTCAAACCTACTTTACCCATAGATCAATAACCTATTTTCCAAAAGAATAAGCAGTGAGAAATTGTATAATACAGTGAATACATAAAAACATAGATATTGTAAAATTATAGTAATTCAGTTCATCACAAAAGCAATTCAGGGACACCACCCTAGCATTGGGGGGTTTAACTTCTCATAATATTCAAAGAAAATACTAAATCAAAGTTAAACATTACAAAAGAATGGAATTGCTCCGATCTTCAATTGCTTCCGCTCTTGTTGATATTCGTTATCCAAACCCTTTATCGTTCTACTTCTTTTTTTCTCCTCCCAAAAGTGTCTTTGTACTCTCAAAAAATCGGTCTAAATAGTGTCAGATCACCCCACAGCTAAGCAGAAAGTCCAAAATATCCTCCAAGACTTCAAATAAAGTGATTTCAAAAAATCACTTTTATGTCCCGCACCTGCCAACACGGGTCGTGTCAGGTGACACGAGCACCCGTGTTGGATACTGAACTTCTCATACACAATCCTTAGCAGGAATTTTGACACGGGCCGTATCATGTGACACGGGCTCCCGTGTCAGCTTCTGTAGTCCTCATCAATTCTCGTCTGTGCTAGCATTTTCTGACACGGGCACCCGTGTCAGCTTCTGTAGTCCTCCTTTATTCTCGTTCGTGCTAGCATTTTCTAACACGGGCCGTGTCAGGTGACAGAGGCGCCCGTGTCAGCTACTGTATTTTCGGAGGAAACGCTTCGGAACTTGTCAGCTTCACCTCTATTTTTGTGCAATTTCGTTCGGACCTGAAAATACAAAAACCACCAGACCAAGACTTTAAAAGTATCTTATTTAAAAAAAAATTTAACTAACTTAACGCAAATAAACAAAAATGTGAAAATTAAAATACGTGACGAAAATAGTAGAGAAACTAAGAAAGGTGTTACCAAAGGTGCGGTTTCATGCCGGATAATAGATAGACAACTAGTCATAAATGTGACCGATCACAACCCCAAACTTATCGCATTGCTTGTCCTCAAGCAAAGCTTAAGTCCGCATTATAGTTTATCTTCGAATTTCAACAAACCACGTACCACTGAGATTATTCGTAATTCCCTTACTTTCTTCTAGACCTTCCATTCTTACCCGACTTACTGCAATCAACTACACTTTCGGAATTCAGCACCTCTTCCTCTGTTAGTTTTTCACACTCTATCCAGATCTCTCAGGTTTAAGTGTTTGTACTTTCATTGTCAAGGTATGCACCGTCATCTATTGAGCTTGAACAACATCTGTAAACATAACACAAACACACAAAACATGCGCTATAGGTTGTAACGGGGCTAAGGGACAAGGTGGGATACATAAAAAAAAGGGAAAAAAAGGGTTAAATGGCTCAGATTCGGTGTTATCTATCTCATAGTTGTGTACTTGTTATTCTGCACCTCAAAGGATCGGACACATAATATCCGAGATCTTTCAGTTTATTCTCCTCAAATGAATACTGGAGGAACTATGATACACTCTCTTTTTTTTATTCGGAATCTCGGTGACGAGTGCATTATCGCAACACTTTTTTTTAAGATTTTGTAATTCTCTCTATATATTTTTCTCCTTTTTTTTAATCTATTTGATTTTTTTTCCGAATGCACTCGTTCACTCTTCTTGCAAGTGTCACGACCCCAAACTTAGAGTATTTACACAAACTTCAAAATTTCTAACACCTATCTGAGAAAGGTAGGGAAGTGTTTGGGCTAAAGGTTTTATAAAATGAGGTTTAATAAAAAAATAAGAACGGGGATAAAGCTTAAACTGGGGTAACAAGGGATAATGCATAGGGGCAGGCTCAACAGGCTCAGGGCTAAAAAAAACAAGTGCCTCAGTGCATGTGTGTGTGCAGTATATATTCCACAGATAAATTATGCAAACAAAAAGAGACTAAGTACATACCCGACACTCTCTTGGTGCACTTGTGTTTGGCTATTTCTGATTCTCACCCTGTTGGGTATACTGACAGTTTCAAAGGTGCCTTTTGTGTCATGTAGCGTCATGTAGCTTTGGGTATGTTAATTTCCGGTTTAGTTCCATTGTTAGGAATTGCGTCCAATTTTCTTTTCAGTCGTACCAACTTTTGGAGGTTTCCTAAAGTTCGATGTCGGGATTGATCGCTCTCATCCACTTCTCTCGGGTTGTCCACTATTTCAGAATAGTCACCACACATCTGAAACACACAAAACATAAAGAAACAAAAGATTTAAACTGAAATAACAAGCAATAAATAAAAACACACAAAATACTAAATGATAAAAGAAAAACCCCCCCACACTTAGACCAAACATTGACCTCAATGTTTCAGAACCAAGGATGCAAGGAGGGACTTACAGAGCTCACTGCAGTGGAGGAGGGGGAGGAAACTACAACATCAAATGATGCATCATTCGATGTATGCCAGCCAACATCTCCCCTTGTTGAGCATGTTCGTGTCCTTGACGGAACAGCTCGACTCCTTGACGTGTTTTCTCAGCTCGAAGATCTGCACACTCCGCCTACAACCAAACCCACTCCTCTTGAGTGAACGATGAGGACCGGCCATCCATTTAAGTAGGAATTTCAGGGGGATTTTCTATCGGCTCTCCAGCATCATCATCCATGAGGTGTTCCTCAGCAGGATTGTTCCTTTCATTTTCAACCTGAAAAGCATCATTAAAAATACCATATTCCCAATTTTAACGATTCAAAATTGAGATTTTTTCAGGGTCAGGGAGAATCATTATAATCTGCTTTGAAACAATATAACTGAAACGATTACCCTGTACCTGAATCATACCTTGATTAATTAAGGCATTCATATCTATTTTACTTATACCTGTCAAGGGTGCATGATTCATTTCCACAGGGTCGTAACCAAAATAAATGGATATTTGGGTAATTATCCCGCAAACAGAAATATCACCTGAAGTTTCCCGTCCAACTTTTCTTAGGTGGTTTGTTGCGAAGGCATCAACGTTGACTGGGGTTGCATTGGCCATATCATGAAGCAAAAAGAGTTATGCTTGCGATGCGACACCTGTATTATCCCCTCTACCTAACAAACAGTAGGCCAGACATTTTTTAGAATACCTAAAGCATGGGTTTTGAATCTGAGATGCCTTGGCGCTCTTTGCCTCATAACCACCACAACCAGTGATTTCTCCTCAAAATCCCGCTGGATTGAAAGTTTCTGGAATCGCTCCCCGCCTAAAAACGGGAAGGTGGAGAATCCCACCCAATTCCTCCAGGGTCAGTTGACGTTCCACATTAAACAGTCTGAAAGTTAAAGTAACTGTGTGTATTTGAGTGCTCCCATCCCAAGTTAGCTTCAGCTTACACTCAATAGAGCTAAAAAATTTGAGTGTTATGCGCTCAAAAGTGGGCGTTTCATGCTGCATAAATTCCATTATTCCCAAAACACGCAACATTTTATTTATTTCATCAGATAAACCAAGTTAAGACAAAGTTTAGGAACACATGTACCTTGTGGGCGTCAACTTACGCTGAATATGATGCGAGTAACGCACCTCATTAGCAGGATTATCAAAGAAGATGTCATTAGCATTAGGTTCCGCCATTTGATCGCGGCTGATCCTTGGTCTCGACCTAGATGGTTCACCTCCTGGCTACTTACCTCTTGCATTACGCTTTGGGGGCATTTTTCGTAAACCTGAAAAATCACAGCAAAATGAAACAGAGGGTTAGAGAAAAAAGCTACGGTAGAAAGGTAGATGGCGGAATTTGGAACGGATTTTGTGAGGGTGACAAGGTGAGAGCACGAGATCTATGGACAAAGAAAGGAGCTTTATGGAGAGAGTGGCTATGGAGTTTTAGAGAGAGAGAGAGAGAGAGAGAGAGAGGTAGAAGAAGAGAAAACAAGAGGTTTTGATGAATAATGACTAATGTGAGTGGGGGGTTATAAGATGGTGGGCCCTAGAAAAAAAATAAAAACTCCCAAAATTAAAAATAAAAATAAATAAAAACTAAAACGCCTGACACGACCGTGTCACATGACACGGGCAACCGTGTCAAAGCCTGCCTAAGGTCCGGCCTTCATGTTCCAGGTTTTCTGACACGGGCGTGTCACATGACACGGGAACCCGTGTCAGAGCCTGATAAAAAAAATTGTTCAGTTCCTTTAGAAGACACGGTCGTGTCACTTGACACGGGCGACCGTGTCATCCCCTGTATTTTCCAAATTCATCTTTCAAATTTTCTCAAGTCATCTTTCGTCGCCCTGCTCAAAACGCCATTCCTCAATCTCCTCAGCATAAGAGACCCTGTAAGAAAACAATTTCAACAAAACAAAAGAAATCATAAGAAATAAAACATGTGGGTTGCCTCCCACATAGTGCTTCGTTTTATGTCGCATGGCTCGATGATTGTTCATCTCACCCTGTAAGACGAATAACATGAATCTGGCCACCTTCTTGTCCTGCATAATAGGGTTTTAACATTTGCCCATTCACTTTAAAAATGTCACCATTATCTTGATTTTTCACTTCAATCTCCCCGTGAGAAAACACTTTGTGCACTACGAAAGGTCCTGACCATTTGGATCTCAATTTTCCGGGAAATAGCTTCAGCCTGGATTTGTACAAGAGGACCAGTTGTTCTTCATGAAACTATTTCCTCACAATCATTTTATCATGCCACTTCTTCGTTTGGTCTTTGTAAACCTTTGGATTTTCATAGGCGCGGTTCCAGAATTCCTCCAACTCATGAAGTTGAAGGATCCGTGAACTACCTGACTTAGATAGATCCATATTCAAAAGTTTTGATGCCCGGAATGAAGAGTTATAAAAAGGAGGGCGAAGACTTTTAAATTAAAGAAGATGGGAGAAGATGAAGAGACTATCCTAAAGCATAAACTAAAAGCTAAGGTAAGGAAAGTTTTAACCAACAAGAAGCTAACACTTTACATAATGAACTCAATGTAGAATTCCCATCCTTTGGATTAAAATCAAACAAGCATAATACTCAGACAAAACGAAGCCTCAAATGAATTAAGCCTCGAGTGAATTAAGAATTAAGCAAAGTCTTCATTTTTATTCCAAAGCTCCAATGTACTATATGAACTTTATTGAGTTCAAAATAACACCTGCATACGAACATCTTGCAAACCAATGCCTTGGAGTAAATCCCAAGGACTTCAGACAAAAATTGGCTAGAGTAACATTTGTACATAGAGGAATTCCTAATCACAATCCCTTGGAGTAAACCCGAAGGACTTCAGACAAAGCAGAAAAATAACCTGCCCACAGAGAAAATCAAACCAATGTATTGGATTAAACCCCAAGGACTTCAAAATATCAATAGAGTACCAAGGTATCAAAGTGTAAAATCCAAGAGATCCATAACACTAATATTATAAGGATAGTAACCAATTGTCCATAAAGAGCCTTAAGTCTTTTAATGTTCAAGTTGATTATTAAGTGTCTTCAAAGAGAAAAAGAAAGATCAAGTGACCAAAGATAAAAGAACACAAAGTAAATACTCAAGTGAGCAAAAGGAAAATAACATAAGATGTAAATGCTAAAGATAAAAGTGCATACAAGTAAAGACATAAAATAAATGCATAAAGTAAAAGCATGAAGTAAAGTCAATCGTTAATGAGTTAGAAGTTAATGGTTAATGGTCAAAGGGATATTCAATGATGATTGAATCTTAGACCAAAGATAATAAAACTTATTAGAGGATTGATAAAATTAAAACCTCCTAACAATAATTTTCAAAAATATTGCACCCAAGATAATCAATCAACCATAGTTGGACATTCAAACATAAAGTTTGTGCCACAAATGATCATTCAAAGAAAAATAAGGGGATGAAGGAGATGGAGTCCATAATAAATGATCATTGATGATTGGAGATTTAACTTAGGACAAAGTTGATGAAGACTTGTTAGAGGATTGATAGAATCAAAGCCTCTTAACAATAAGCTTCAAAGGTATTGAACCAAAGTCCAATAATCAATCATACTTGGACCTTCAAACATAAGTTTGGGTCTATAATGATCACTTAACGGAAAGAAAAAAGGAATGAGATAGAATGTCACAGTGGAACCAAGGCCTAAGATAAATCAAAGAAGGGTTTCAACTATCATCTACATCATTCATCCATTTTGGTAGATTTGGTTTTTCAACCTATAAACACGCATGATCCAATGAGGTTGAGGAAATTGACCCAAAGTATCAACAATTATCCAAAAGTTAGAACACATCACAAAAAAGAAAATAAAAATGAAAAAAACAATTGAAAAAAACAATTTAAAAATGGTAAATTATATGGAATTTATTGAAGAAATACACAAAGTGTATCAAAAAACCAAATAATAACTTCAAAAAATACCAGAGTTTAAACACTAGTAAATAAGTATTGACAAATGTTTTTATAATTTTCGAAAGTCAGAAAGTAATTTTAAA
Organism: Vicia faba; assembly: GCA_948472305.1. Taxonomy (NCBI): domain Eukaryota; kingdom Viridiplantae; phylum Streptophyta; class Magnoliopsida; order Fabales; family Fabaceae; genus Vicia; species Vicia faba. The sequence continues at coordinate 91,243 of CATIWC010001356.1, forward strand.
AATTCATAAATTAATTAAATTAAACCAAAAATCACAAAAAATAGCAAAGTCAGAAATACAAATAAAAATACGAATAAATATTCACAAAGTTAGAAATAATTCAGAGTATTGTTTTTGTATTTTTTCATAATTTTTGGATAAAAAATAAAGGAGTTATGAATTATTGAAGATAAAATCAATTAAAACAAAATTTTGTAAAATAAAATAAATCAGATAAAATGTGGAGCATTGGATCTGATATATTAAAACAAGTATGCATATCAAACAGATCAGAGGTGATGATGTATGGTGGACATGAGTCAATACTCACACATCAGAGTCACAAAAGTCACACAAATAAAAACATTTCAAGTGACACGCTTTCATTGGTTAAGGATGACACTTTGGTCATATTCAACCTCCAGCCACCTGCAACTAGGGCAACTTTGATATTCTTAAATCTGTAAATTTAGAAGCTCATAGTAGTATCATTTGATGTGTCTCTTCAAGACAATCTCAACCATATCCTCGCTATTTTTTTGTAAAATACAACTCATACAATTTGGAAAATACCAGAGAGAAAATGTAAAATGAATTTTGAAAATACAAACTCAAATCAACATGAAAACGAAAACAAGAAGAAGCATAAGCTTCAGAGAAGAAGGGACTACATCCTAAAAGTGGTTCACTTTATAAGCCTCTAAAAGTGAACTTCTATAGCTTGATTCTATGCTAAAATTGCTTGGTTTTTGAAGTGAATAACTAATGTTGTGATAAGGGATGAAGAATTATTAGATAGTTTTGAGAAAGAAGGCTTGAAATGTTGAAATCGATTTTCAATTTCAAGATTCAAGTGTGACTTTGTTAGGGTGATTCTGCCTATCTAAGCTTGAAGAAATGAATGGAATATGATATTCTATTTATAGGGAAATGATTCATCAGCTCTTACGTGTGAGATGATGAAAATTTGTGTTAATTCGTGTGAAGCTCGAAGGTGAGAAAAGTGTGACCTCCAATCCTTCAAAACTCAACAAAAACTTGTGTTTCAATGTTTAAACAAGCCTTGGTAACTTTGTTAAACATGTTTAAGTCGAAAACACGCACCAATATTGTGATTAGAAGCCACATTAATTAATTTTCAATCTGACTTGGTGAGAAGCTTCATGTTCAAGGTGCCATCTTTAAATCCACGGGGCAACTTGCTCAGGAGGCTTTATGGTCTAATTCTTGTCACATTTGGAAGACATCATCACAAAGTTTACAATGTATCAAGAAATAATTCATTTGGACATCTGAGCCTAGAGTTGTGTCTCTTTGAAATCATAAAAAACCAACTATTTTTTACACTTGGAAAAATTCTAAGTATGGAGCTTCAAGATGACCTATAATGTTTTGCCAACTCACATGACCTTCTACTCTAAATTATCTTCTGATCATTGAAGATGAAATGAAGTAGATTGTTCAATTGGAATTATGGAATTGGTATAACTCAAATATCATAAAAAATGAGAGATTTATGATTCTTTGAAGTTGATGACAATCTCTTAAGTAATCCATAGATGACCTATAATGTTCTCTTTAATTCCATAAATTTCCCAACATCTTTAGATCTTGAACTTTGAATCGAAGTTGTATTAGACATCCTCAAGTTTGTTGTGAAAAAATAATGAGCTCAAGGAGATGAAAACTTACCAAGTTATGATATTTTGAATTCAAGTCAAGGATTTTAATGGTTTTCTCAAAGGACTTGTAATATTTTCAAACTTTTGATTATTCTCCTCGCACAATTGGATCTGGTAATATGAAGAGAATTTGTTGTAAATTATGAGAAGAATCCATAGCAAAAGAACCACTTCAAACATTGAAAATTGTGAGAAATATGCACTTGTGGCCATAAAATCAAGGACTTGCCTAAATTAGGTCAAACCACTTGGATCAACTTTGAATCTTTTGAACATTCCTTGCAAATTAAGGCATGATGAATCACATATGACCCTTAAATGATGTTGGTTTGAAGCACACTTGATGAGAAGGCTCGTTGCTTGATGAAACTTGTTGAAGAAGGCATGGAAATAAACACATGAACCTATGAAGCTCCTTGATGAATACAACAACTAACTTTGAGACAAACTTTACCAAATGAAGTTGAATACAACCATATAACCATAGCTTTGAAGTTAAAGCTTTTAAAATCCAATGGATAGCCACTTGACTTAGGATCAATCTTCAAAACCCTAGCTTAGGAGGTGAGAGAGATGCACTTGGCTCAATACCTAAAATGTATAAAGCATTAAAGAAATTACATACATCTTTTTGGATTTTGATTATGGGTTAGTAAACATAAAATACACATATACAAGATACACAAATCAAGGTGCTTGGGGACACCTTAAGAGCAAACTTAGAGATAGGAGAGAGTAGAAAAGATAACCAACCCATATGTGTGATCTTGGTGAATTGTGATGATATGAAGTGATGATGGATCTTAGGGGCAAAACAATTGGGGTATAACAGCTTCCCTTATATAATTGTCTTCTATCCGAAGATACAAAGATTCAAATATCTGTTTCGACGTTGTTGAACCCCAAACTTTGCCCTCTTATATGGCTTATGTTTCATCATACACATTGAAGCATTTTTATACGATCAAGGTACATTGGTTCTCATGTTCATCTGCATGCTATAAAAGGGTGGTTGTGTTGACAACCATTTCCAGAAGGGTCTCATGCCCTCACTCTTTGGGTCACTAAAGCTACAAGGGTTTTTCATACCTCAATACATCTTCATTGTCTCATTGATTCATCAGAAGATTGAAAATTACAAGTGTTTTAAAGTGAATCATACTTCTCTTATTCATCTCTTGAAATTAGGGTTTTGGTCAGATAAAGTATGTGGTGCTTGTATGCGCCAATTTGTTGAAGTAATACCATCTCATCATCATATGAGATACCTTTGTTCACGGATTTCTTCATCATGTTCCAAGGAATTAGGGTTTTAAGATTGGATCATCACCTCCTAACACAAGTAGTCAAAAATAGGGATATGTTTAAACCACACTATTACTGAATTTTTAAGCAACACTTGATTTGAGGCTTCTCTACACGTCCCTAAGCATCTATGATTGGAAGATTTAGCATCAATTTTAATTGGAAGAGTTTCAATTGATCAAATGGGGGTAAAATCGTCAATTTGGGAAAAGTCAACAAAAAGTCAAAGGTTAACCAAGTGAACTTTTGGTCATCAAGCAAGTCAAAACTCATATTTGGATATTACATGGCCATGGGTGAAAGAAAATCAAGAGAAATGTGGAGATTATGGTTAACTTGTTAAAGAAGTTATCTTTATAAATTAAAGAATTTTCTAAGTTATAAGATCTTTCATGTTTATTTATCAATTTTTGGGTAACTATAACTCTTTCACTTTTAATGAGAAATTTGCAAACTCATAGTCATTGGAAAGAGCAAGTTTCAAACTTCATACTCGTCATTGAGGATCTATTTCCTAAAAGTGTCTGGATTTTGAGTTATGAGACTTAGAATGTGGGTGTTCATAAACTTTTGAATGGCAACACTTAGTGAAATTTCTGGAGCATTTAATCAGTTTTGTATACAAGACTTCATGGCCCATTTTCCCAATGATCAAAGCTTTGATTTGAGACAACTTCAAGACCAATCTTACTCCTTGTTGTGCAAATTTTCTAAAGCTCCAAGAAACATTTTATTTGATTAACAAAATCTCAAGCTATCTTGTTTAGAAGTTAGGCATTCAGATTTGTGATTTTACCAATATTTAGTAAGATGTTGACATTTCTTTTATTAACATCAAGTGTATGTTTTCGAGGGCAATTTCAAGATGCTTCTAAGCTTTATTTCATTTTTCTTCCAACATGAGTCTTGTTCCCTATGATGTTAGATTTTCAAAAAGTTCAAAAATCTTTTCAATTGGCCTTGAGTCGAGTGAGTTATGGAGGATAAAACATGGATGGCTAGTTTGCTTTGGTTGATAAACAATGTCATAAATTTATGCATGACACTCACATTTTGCTGCAAATAAACTGGCTCATATCCAGGATTGTTGGATACAAGTAAGGTCACCTTGAGAGGATTGTTCTCATTGTTGACATAGTGAAAATCCAAGAGGATTGTTCTTGGTCCAAGAGGATTGTTCTTGGTGATTTTATTGGTTAGAGTCTTGTATAGAAGGACTAGGGTGTCTTGTCTAGAGATCTAACAATAAGGAAATCTCTTTCATGTTGAAAGGGAACTGGAGTACTCTCGGACTCTGAGGGGATCCAGGATATATCTTTGTGTTCTTTACTTTTCTTTATTTACCGCTTTCATCACTAGTCTAAACCAGAAAAGAAAGAAACACATTTGTAAACTCATGCACTAAACCAGAAAAATAATATCCATCATCAGTAAAACCAGAATTTATTAAAGTACCTAATTCACCCCCCTCATAGGCGCACTCTTATACTTACAATTGATATCAGAGCAGGTTATAGGTAACCTGTTCCTAAAAGATCCATAATGGCTTCCGGAAATCAAAATCCCATTTTCAGAGATGGTGGAAGTAACAACAAGCCTCCTCTATTTTGTGGTGAATATTTTGACTTCTGGAAAATACGCATGAAGGCACATCTAGAAGCAAAAGGAGAAGAAATATGGGATGTCGTCGAGAATGGTCCATTTATCCCTATAACGATAATCAATGGTGCTGGCTCATCAAAGCCTAAAACTACATGGGACGAAGATGATAAGAAGAATGTTCTCTATAATAAAAAGGCAATAAATCTTCTTCAAGGTGCACTTAGCATGGATGAATTCTTCCGTGTCTCAGCATGCAAAACTACGAAAGAAATATGGGATACCTTAGTAGAAACTCATGAAGGAACCGCTGAACTTAAAAGATCGAGATTAAATACATTGAGTCAAGAATACGAACTATTCAGAATGCAGCCCCGAAAATCAATCCTCGACTTGCAGAAAAGATTTGTACACTTGAAAAATCATTTGAAAGCACTCAGTAAGACTTTAACTAATGATGAACTTAATCTTAAAGTGCTTAGATCTTTATTCAGGGAATGGCAACCAAAAGTGACAGCAATATCCGAGAAGAAGAATCTATCCACAATGACTTCCGCCACTTTGTTCGGAAAACTTTAAGAATATGAGACGGAACTTGCAAGACTTGAAAAGCATGAAATCCAAGTAAAAGATTCAAAAGGCATGGCTCTAAATACAAGGATAAAAAAGATTGAGGTTTGGGTTGAAACTTGTTCATGAAGAAACCCTAAAAGTTTCTAATTTTGGAGAATGGGGACTTAATTTCAAGAATTCATATTTTATTCACCTTTGATCAAAAAAATGAAAATGAAGTATGCTTGGAAATATAAGAGAATGATATTTCATCTCCTTTTGGTTTCATGTCGAAATTGGCAAAGAGTCAAGAGTTATCAAGCTTGGAAGTCACAAAATTATCGGTCATTTTCCAAATTTAATGAATTTCATGTCAAATTTTGAGGACCTTAGTGGATTCAATTGCAAAAACTCAAAACTAAGGGATTATAGATCTTTTCAATACCTTACCAAATTGTACTCATTTGTGTCCAAATTCAAAAATATGAGCAAGTTATGGACTTTTGAATTTTGAGGCATTTTATTGAATCTTGACAAATTTGCAAAATGGCCATTTCTTGCAAACTCAAGTTTTATCCATTCCTTTTGCTTCTAATCAAGCCCATGAGCAATTTATGATATGCTGAGGTCCATCACACTCACCATTTCATGCCACATTTGGTTTTGCACTTGTTGGATTGAAAAAAATCACAAACTTGCCAAGTTTGCAAAAACACTAGCACGAGCTCATCATAAGGAATCAAGGGCCAAGATTTGGTGGATCAAAATATGAGTAAGAAAGGCCTCGAAGGAAATTGAAATAAGGAAAAACACACGAGGCATTGGCATGTTCAGAATCTCACTTTTCAACATAGCAAAATTTCCAATTGGGCAATGCACTCATTTTAAAGCCCATTTCTCTTGAAAAAATCTATTCTACATGTCATATATAATGAGAAGCAAGCACAAAAGGCGGGGGAGAGTGATCATAACTTCCAAATTCCAGATCTGAATTCAGAATTTTCATAGCTGCATTTTTTTTGAATCTCAAGTTTCAGTGGTGCATTTGGAGTTTTTCTTCTTGCTTCTTCATCCTCAAGTGATAAGGAAGCTAAAGCAAGCTTTGAATCGCATCTCGAGCAAGAGAATTGAGCTTTCAGACTTTGAATTGAGGTAGGATCATTGAACTTCGATTTTTGAAATGTAGCCGTTTATTGTTGAAATTAAGCATGAATATCTATTTGTGGATGTTATATGAATGATTCTGAAGCAATTTGAGGTTTCATTTGGTATATAATGCGTGTTTGAAATCTATGCAACTCTGTATTTTTAGTGAGTTTTTGACAACTTCATGCTGAGATTTCTAGATCCATGGCTGTCTATTTGATGTGATTTGAATTGTGTTTAATTCCTTGCCATGTTAACTTTAATTTGCACTTGATTTGATGAGAAATGGTTGAGAAACGAGTTTGATTGGAAGGACTGAAGTTGGGGTGCAAGATGATGGGCGCGCGCGTTTTCTGGTTTGGCTGGAGGTTAGGGATGATGAGGTGTCATCATCTGAACGGTCCATTTGATTTTTTGAATATTTAGTTTATATTTTGTTTTCAATTGATTTTCTGATTTTTGTTACTTGATTAAAACAATTTGAAAAATTCTGAAAACATTATCACAAGTCCAAAATAATTTCTACTATCTTGTGTAATTTAATTGGAATTTTTAAAAATGTTTTGAATGATTTAAAAATTAATGAGTTTAATTAATTGTTTGTTTAAAGTTTATTTTTATTTTAATAGTTTCTTTGATCTAAAAATTCCACAAAAAATGTTTTGAACTAATCAAATAAATTAGAAATTGATTCTGATTTTGGTTTAGCATTTTTTATATTTTTTATTAGAAATTTAATTTCAAAAGTTTATTTGAAATTTTTGTTTCATAATTTTTATTTTAATACTTCCTTCAATTCAAAAATTCTCAAAAAAATCATGCAAGTTTTTTTTTTATCATAAAATCTGAATATAGATTTATTTTGACCTTTTTGTGCATTTTGTCCAGGGTTTGCATTTTTCCTTTAAATAATAGTTTAATTGTTAATTGTTTGTTTGATCTTTATTTTAATATTTCCCTTAATTCAAAAATTCCAAAAAAAAAAAGCAGGTATGTTTGTTTTTAATTCTAATATTTTAATATAATTTTGATTTGGTGTTTTTTTTTTATTAGAATTTCATTTTGAGATGTGATTATTTGTTTAATTGTTTAATTATTTGAATTTGATTTTATTTTTTACTTTTCTTTAATTCAAAAAATGTGAAAAAATATGTATTCTGACATTTATGGTTTCCTTGTGGTTTGCATGATCTTGGTTTGAATTGTTTGAATTTTTATCTTGTCTAATAAATATTTAAGATTAAATGTCAAAAATTAGGGTTTTGTTGCTTATTGTGCAAGTTTCATTTTCAAAATCATTATGCCCTGGATTTTCAATGGAACTTAGGTCTTGATTATGGTTCATGAATGTATTGAGGATTCGAAAACCATTTTTATTGAATTATTTGACTTGGTTTGATATTTTTCCACAAATTATTTTGAAAACTTGTCTAGTTTGGTAGTTTTGCCAACTAGTTTTGAACTTTGGGCCTCATTTGATCCCCTCCTCAATCATTCATGAACATAAAACTTGCTTTCTGACTTCTACACACTTCAAAGGTGCTAAGAAATTTTTGGTTTGAATTATTGAAATCTTTTTCTATTTTTGATGTATTTTTGAAGTGAAGGTACCCAATTAATGTTGCATATCTTGTTGCAATTTGTTTGATGGCCAATGAACTTGAGTGAGTCCCATAACTGGGCACCTAGTGATCATGTTGGATATGTTCATCCAAATAAACTCAAGTTATTTCACTTAATACCCTATGTTTGAATGATTAAACCTTTTGATGCATTGTGTGGGATTCCTCTTCTATTATGCTTGTGAGTTGTGATGAAATATTTGGGTATGATTGAATTGTGTTTGCTACTGACCTTCATGGTCTTTGATTGTATTCTACTCAAGCTCCCATGATCCTTGATTGATATTCAATTGTCAACTCAACATGGTGATAGAAAGGAGCAACATTCCTCTAATTCTTTTGACCAAATTATGCATATGCTTGTTTCCTTTTGTCTATCATGACTAATGTTTGTTAGTTTCTATCCTACTTTGATTCTCAATATCATTGTTATTTGTGATGTTTTGTCATCCATTTTATTGATGTTTCGCCATCTTTGCCATGATACTTTGTCATCTTTTAGCCGATGTTTCGCCATCTTACACTTGTTTGAAGCCGATGTTTCGCCATCGCACATGCTTGTTATCCTACTTTGATTCTCAATATCATTGTTAGGTGTGATGTTTTGTCATCCATTTTATTGATGTTTCGCCATCTTTGCCATGATACTTTGTCATCTTTTAGCCGATGTTTCACCATCGTACACTTGTTTGAAGTCGATGTTTCGCCATCGCACATGTTTGTTATCCTACTTTGACCCTCAATGTCATTGTTAGGTGTGTTGTTTTATCGTTTGATGTTTCACCATATTTGACATGTTACCATGTTATTATTTAGTCGATGTTTTATCATCTCATCTGTTTGTTGTTTTATTTGATGTTTTGCCATCTTGACTGTTTTTGTTGTCTTAACTAAAAAACCCCTCATAGGCGCACTCTTATACTTACAATTGATATCAGAGCAGGTTATAGGTAACCTGTTCCTAAAAGATCCAGAATGGCTTCCGGAAATCAAAATCCCATTTTCAGAGATGGTGGAAGTAACAACAAGCCTCCTCTATTTTGTGGTGAATATTTTGACTTCTGGAAAATACGCATGAAGGCACATCTAGAAGCAAAAGGAGAAGAAATATGGGATGTCGTCGAGAATGGTCCATTTATCCCTATAACGATAATCAATGGTGCTGGCTCATCAAAGCCTAAAACTACATGGGACGAAGATGATAAGAAGAATGTTCTCTATAATAAAAAGGCAATAAATCTTCTTCAAGGTGCACTTAGCATGGATGAATTCTTCCGTGTCTCAGCATGCAAAACTACGAAAGAAATATGGGATACCTTAGTAGAAACTCATGAAGGAACCGCTGAACTTAAAAGATCGAGATTAAATACATTGAGTCAAGAATACGAACTATTCAGAATGCAGCCCCGAAAATCAATCCTCGACTTGCAGAAAAGATTTGTACACTTGAAAAATCATTTGAAAGCACTCAGTAAGACTTTAACTAATGATGAACTTAATCTTAAAGTGCTTAGATCTTTATTCAGGGAATGGCAACCAAAAGTGACAGCAATATCCGAGAAGAAGAATCTATCCACAATGACTTCCGCCACTTTGTTCGGAAAACTTCAAGAATATGAGACGGAACTTGCAAGACTTGAAAAGCATGAAATCCAAGTAAAAGATTCAAAAGGCATGGCTCTAAATACAAGGATAAAAAAGATTGAGGTTTGGGTTGAAACTTGTTCATGAAGAAACCCTAAAAGTTTCTAATTTTGGAGAATGGGGACTTAATTTCAAGAATTCATATTTTATTCACCTTTGATCAAAAAAATGAAAATGAAGTATGCTTGGAAATATAAGAGAATGATATTTCATCTCCTTTTGGTTTCATGTCGAAATTGGCAAAGAGTCAAGAGTTATCAAGCTTGGAAGTCACAAAATTATCGGTCATTTTCCAAATTTAATGAATTTCATGTCAAATTTTGAGGACCTTAGTGGATTCAATTGCAAAAACTCAAAACTAAGGGATTATAGATCTTTTCAATACCTTACCAAATTGTACTCATTTGTGTCCAAATTCAAAAATATGAGCAAGTTATGGACTTTTGAATTTTGAGGCATTTTATTGAATCTTGACAAATTTGCAAAATGGCCATTTCTTGCAAACTCAAGTTTTATCCATTCCTTTTGCTTCTAATCAAGCCCATGAGCAATTTATGATATGCTGAGGTCCATCACACTCACCATTTCATGCCACATTTGGTTTTGCACTTGTTGGATTGAAAAAAATCACAAACTTGCCAAGTTTGCAAAAACACTAGCACGAGCTCATCATAAGGAATCAAGGGCCAAGATTTGGTGGATCAAAATATGAGTAAGAAAGGCCTCGAAGGAAATTGAAATAAGGAAAAACACACGAGGCATTGGCATGTTCAGAATCTCACTTTTCAACATAGCAAAATTTCCAATTGGGCAATGCACTCATTTTAAAGCCCATTTCTCTTGAAAAAATCTATTCTACATGTCATATATAATGAGAAGCAAGCACAAAAGGCGAGGGAGAGTGATCATAACTTCCAAATTCCAGATCTGAATTCAGAATTTTCATAGCTGCATTTTTTTTTTTGAATCTCAAGTTTCAGTGGTGCATTTGGAGTTTTTCTTCTTGCTTCTTCATCCTCAAGTGATAAGGAAGCTAAAGCAAGCTTTGAATCGCATCTCGAGCAAGAGAATTGAGCTTTCAGACTTTGAATTGAGGTAGGATCATTGAACTTCGATTTTTGAAATGTAGCCGTTTATTGTTGAAATTAAGCATGAATATCTATTTGTGGATGTTATATGAATGATTCTGAAGCAATTTGAGGTTTCATTTGGTATATAATGCGTGTTTGAAATCTATGCAACTCTGTATTTTTAGTGAGTTTTTGACAACTTCATGCTGAGATTTCTAGATCCATGGCTGTCTATTTGATGTGATTTGAATTGTGTTTAATTCCTTGCCATGTTAACTTTAATTTGCACTTGATTTGATGAGAAATGGTTGAGAAACGAGTTTGATTGGAAGGACTGAAGTTGGGGTGCAAGATGATGGGCGCGCGCGTTTTCTGGTTTGGCTGGAGGTTAGGGATGATGAGGTGTCATCATCTGAACGGTCCATTTGGTTTTTTGAATATTTAGTTTATATTTTGTTTTCAATTGATTTTCTGATTTTTGTTACTTGATTAAAACAATTTGAAAAATTCTGAAAACATTATCACAAGTCCAAAATAATTTCTACTATCTTGTGTAATTTAATTGGAATTTTTAAAAATGTTTTGAATGATTTAAAAGGTAATGAGTTTAATTAATTGTTTGTTTAAAGTTTATTTTTATTTTAATAGTTTCTTTGATCTAAAAATTCCACAAAAAATGTTTTGAACTAATCAAATAAATTAGAAATTGATTCTGATTTTGGTTTAGCATTTTTTATATTTTTTATTAGAAATTTAATTTCAAAAGTTTATTTGAAATTTTTGTTTCATAATTTTTATTTTAATACTTCCTTCAATTCAAAAATTCTCAAAAAAATCATGCAAGTTTTTTTTTTATCATAAAATCTGAATATAGATTTATTTTGACCTTTTTGTGCATTTTGTCCAGGGTTTGCATTTTTCCTTTAAATAATAGTTTAATTGTTAATTGTTTGTTTGATCTTTATTTTAATATTTCCCTTAATTCAAAAATTCCAAAAAAAAAAAGCAGGTATGTTTGTTTTTAATTCTAATATTTTAATATAATTTTGATTTGGTGTTTTTTTTTTATTAGAATTTCATTTTGAGATGTGATTATTTGTTTAATTGTTTAATTATTTGAATTTGATTTTATTTTTTACTTTTCTTTAATTCAAAAAATGTGAAAAAATATGTATTCTGACATTTATGGTTTCCTTGTGGTTTGCATGATCTTGGTTTGAATTGTTTGAATTTTTATCTTGTCTAATAAATATTTAAGATTAAATGTCAAAAATTAGGGTTTTGTTGCTTATTGTGCAAGTTTCATTTTCAAAATCATTATGCCCTGGATTTTCAATGGAACTTAGGTCTTGATTATGGTTCATGAATGTATTGAGGATTCGAAAACCATTTTTATTGAATTATTTGACTTGGTTTGATATTTTTCCACAAATTATTTTGAAAACTTGTCTAGTTTGGTAGTTTTGCCAACTAGTTTTGAACTTTGGGCCTCATTTGATCCCCTCCTCAATCATTCATGAACATAAAACTTGCTTTCTGACTTCTACACACTTCAAAGGTGCTAAGAAATTTTTGGTTTGAATTATTGAAATCTTTTTCTATTTTTGATGTATTTTTGAAGTGAAGGTACCCAATTAATGTTGCATATCTTGTTGCAATTTGTTTGATGGCCAATGAACTTGAGTGAGTCCCATAACTGGGAACCTAGTGATCATGTTGGATATGTTCATCCAAATAAACTCAAGTTATTTCACTTAATACCCTATGTTTGAATGATTGAACCTTTTGATGCATTGTGTGGGATTCCTCTTCTATTATGCTTGTGAGTTGTGATGAAATATTTGGGTATGATTGAATTGTGTTTGCTACTGACCTTCATGGTCTTTGATTGTATTCTACTGAAGCTCCCATGATCCTTGATTGATATTCAATTGTCAACTCAACATGGTGATAGAAAGGAGCAACATTCCTCTAATTCTTTTGACCAAATTATGCATATGCTTGTTTCCTTTTGTCTATCATGACTAATGTTTGTTAGTTTCTATCCTACTTTGATTCTCAATATCATTTTTATTTGTGATGTTTTGTCATCCATTTTATTGATGTTTCGCCATCTTTGCCATGATACTTTGTCATCTTTTAGCCGATGTTTCGCCATCTTACACTTGTTTGAAGCCGATGTTTCGCCATCGCACATGCTTGTTATCCTACTTTGATTCTCAATATCATTGTTAGGTGTGATGTTTTGTCATCCATTTTATTGATGTTTCGCCATCTTTGCCATGATACTTTGTCATCTATTAGCCGATGTTTCACCATCGTACACTTGTTTGAAGTCGATGTTTCGCCATCGCACATGTTTGTTATCCTACTTTGACCCTCAATGTCATTGTTAGGTGTTTTGTTTTATCGTTTGATGTTTCACCATATTTGACATGTTACCATGTTATTATTTAGTCGATGTTTTATCATCTCATCTGTTTGTTGTTTTATTTGATGTTTTGCCATCTTGACTGTTTTTGTTGTCTTAACTAAAAAACACAAACCAACCAAAATATGTAAGCCAAACTACGACTGCTCTGATTCCTTAAAAGGGATACGTAAGCATTGGGGTAGGGCCCGATCGAGCACAACTTTTTATTTTCCCTACATTGTTTTCTTTTTTCGCATGCATTCCCTTTTCAGCTTTAAGCCATAAACATAGGATTTGACCACGCCCATTAGATTAGACAACAAGAGTGGATGCCGTAGAGTACTACAGGCGTGTGGGATGCTAATACCTTCCCCTCGCGTAACAGACTCCCTTACCCGATCTCTCGGTCGAACGACCGTGATTTCTCCCTTTTCAGGTTTTCTCGATGTTTACCTTTCCCTTTCGGCGGGATAAAAGAAGTTTGGTGGCGACTTCATTGATGTTTCATTACATCCAGATGACAGGTTCCGGCTGGGTGGTTTCAGTTGGCGACTTCACTGGGGACAGATTGACCTTTTGCTGGTCCATCCTGGAGTCGATCCTAGCTCTTATTTGTTTTCTTTTTGGGTGTTTATTTTACCGCTTTGTATATTTATCTGTTTGCATTGCATCCTATGTGCGCTTTACTTTCTGCATACTGGATTTGGATGGACTGTTTGGATTCTGGTTTTCTTGGTCGGTGGGTTGTTCCATGAGGTAAAAGGCCTCATACCCAGTCTATGAGTGAATTCCATAGGAACTAGGAATAGAGTGGCCATGGCAGCTATGAGGCGGATGCTTTGTAGACCTGACCATGAGACCCATGACTTCAGAGGTAGTTCAGATAGGTGTTATCGTATGATGATACTGACATTCGAGCTCTCGAACTCTGATTTGGCTTTTAACCTTACCTTGACCTAGACTACACCCGTGAGAGGGACGGGAAAACTTTTCTTACCGGTACTGGTACTGTTGGTGACTTTGTGTTGCGAAGGTGACTCAGGTTCCCATGATAGTTTCGAAGCTTTGGGTTTTTCTTTTGATCTTGAGTGGTGTTGTTCTGTAATGGTCCAGCCATTATCTAGTGTGAAACTTTGATCCTGTCATGTTGCATCATAGCATATTTATTTCTAAAAAATGATGTATAACAAATAACTAGCATGTTCATGTCATCTTCCAGGAACAATCAAGAGTCTTCTTTCCATCAGAAATGGCTGGCCTCCCGTCAGATGAGTTTGATTCAGTTCGTGTTAAAGAGCCCAACAAACATACATTCGCTTATCAGATTCCTACTATTGATGTGTCTGAATTGAAGAGGTTGAGTTCTTATCTGAAGGGTGATATTCTGATTAATTTCATAAAAAAATTATGGCAATTTTCCACTAATCCTTAACACTCCAGTTGACCCAATGGCTTTGATCACCCTCTTCCAGTTCTATGACAAGGAATTAAGGTGTTTTACTTTTCAAGATTATCAACTGGTTCCCACACTAGAAGAATACGCGTACCTACTTAATATCAAGTTGTTCGATGAATTTACTTTTGTCAAAGTGCCGGAAAAGCCGAAGTTCAAAGTTATTACTGAAATTCTTCATTTGAATTGGAAAGAGGTGAAAGACAATTGGAAATCAAGTGAGGATACTACAGGGTTTTATTTGGATTTCTTAGTGAATAAAGCTGAAGACTGGGCAAAGAAAGGGAATTGGAGTGACTTCAGCACTCTGTTTGCTCTCATGATATACGGGATCATTCTCTTCCCTCGAAAGAGAAATTTCGTGGATTTGACCTCTATTTGTGTTTTTAGAAACAAGAACCCGATACCGACACTCTTGGAAAATACTCTTTACACCATTAATTTCAGGCATGGAAAAGGAGGTAATGTAAGTTTATGTCATTCAATGTTGTATCAATGGTTTAAGTTGCACCTACCGGTAAGTGGCCCTTTCATGGATACCAGACATTATCTCTAATGGTCATCAAGACTTATCAACCTTACTTCATTTGATATCCGTTGGAATTATGACATGGGGGAAGTACGAAGTATTATCACTAGATGCAGAGATTTTCCTAATGTTCCCCTCATAGGAACTAAGGGGTGTATCAACTATAATCTTGTGCTTGCTTATCGCCAATTGGGATATGCAATGGATGGACCGCCAAAGGTTGAAGAGGTATCTGAGTCAGTGTATTTTGTTAGAGGAAGTGATCCTGTGATGTCGAAAATAGTGACAAGTGCTTGGAAGGGAATTCATAAGAAGGAAAGAACTACTTTGGGCAAGAAGGTTCCTATTGATAGGGTGCCTTACTTAGAATGGATTAGAGCCAGGGTTAAGATTTTACGGTTACCATTTACAAGGTCAACTCCTATATGTGAGCAGCCTCCTACTGTTCTGAGTAACACGGTGCCTACCGAGGTGTTCACCCAGGTTCATGTTGAGAACATTCAACTTCGTGCAAAAGATCGTGAGGCAGGAATGAAACTCTATTGGGTAGATCAAGAAAGGGCCGAATTAGCTTGCAAACTCAAAGAAGCTCAAGGGGAAACTTCTGATGAAACCAGTTTTAAGAAGAGATCTCATGCAAAAATAGAAGAAGAGTTAAGTAAGACCCAGCAAGAGTGCCATAAGCTTCAGGCATCTGAGAATAGCTACAGGAAGAAGATTCAAAACTTGGAGAAACAGCTCAAAGACAAATATGCTCAACTAAAGAAGGAAGTAGCCCAGAGGCGTTTCGCAGAGGATCAGTTTCAAGAAAGTAAAGTAGTCGCATCACAACTTTTGAAGGAGAAAGCCAGGCTTGAAGAATATTGTCAACACCTTGAAGCGTGTCTTGTTACTTACTTTTGGTGTATTTGGTCACCCCCAAGAATGTTGGAAGGGACCATTTGTTTGTTTTTATTATTCAGTTTTTGTTAAGTTTACTTTGAAGCACGTATTTTGTTGTTTATCGCTACACTCTTAAAATGTCCAAAGTCACTCGAACATAGTTTTTTTTTCTGTAAATAATTGAAGTGTTTGTCTTATTGTCCTATTTTTCCTTTGATTGTATGTTTGATCTTTGGTTGCACGCCGTGATTGATGAATAAAAGGACTCTTGAATACCGGGAAATGATAAACATATCATGCATATCATGCATTTCATAACATTACAGGTTATCTCAAGACGGTATTCTTATTCTTCTGCTTTTCTTATTCAGAATTCAAGATGAATACTCATCGGTATTCCACCAGAAACAATTTGCCAAGATAGATGGAAAAAGTTCAAGCTGAACTCGCTGAAATGAGGGCCCAGATGGCTACTCAGATGACCCAGTTCATGGAGGTCATCATAAATGTGAATCGCCGACAGGAGGAATTGGCTGCCATTGTCAATAACCAGCGCCGCTATCCATGGGATGGTGGAAATCAAGGGATCTATCAGGACATTTCTGTAGGATTGGGGGATGTGCAAGATCAGCCTGCTGGAAATTTTCACGGGATGCCCGGGAATCCTTTTGTGCGCAACGTAGGGCAGTTTCCCCCGTCTCCGGAACCTCGTCTTGTGGGAAACAGAAGAGATAATCAGGGCGGTCTAAGGGGATATCGGGAGCAGGATTATGACTTTGATCAGGATGAAGATCAGTTTTCTGTTAGGCATTCAGAGCCAGAAGTTCAGGTTGAGGATAGGAAGTATGGGTTGTTGGAAGAACGTCTGAAGGCTGTGGAAGGGCAAGGAGTCCTTGGTATGGATGCTAATGATCTCGGGTTGGTGTCTTGGGTGAAGGTTCCTCCAAAGTTCAAGCCTCCTGTATTTGAAAAATACAACGGAACGTGATGTCCTGTTACTCATGCAACTGCTTATTTCCGAAATATGTTGGTACATACTGAGGATCAGGGGATTTTGATTCACTTTTTCCAGGAGAGCCTATCTGGGGCATCCTTGGAGTGGTACATGAAGTTGGAGAAAACCCATATTCGTTGCTGGAATGATCTTTCTTGGGCTTTTGTCAAACATTATCAGTACAATGTGGATATGGCGCCCAATCGCACTCAGTTACAAAATTTGTCACAGGGACCAAGAGAATCTTTCAAGGAATACTCTCAGAAGTGGCGTGAGTTGGATGCAAGGGTTCAACCTCCACTCATGGAGAGAGAACTCATCGATATGTTTATGAGTACCCTACAAGGGCCATTCTATGAGCACTGATAGGAAGTACTTCGACAAGATTTGCAGACTTGGTAATGGCTGGTGAAAGAATTGAAGTAGGTTTGAAATTGGGGAAAATTCAGATTGGAGGTTCTAGTGGCTCATCAGGGGGCAGTAAGAAACCATTCAACATTTACCCTAATAAAAGGGAAGGCGACACAAGCGCAGTTTACTCTCATAGAGGAAGAAGAGAGGATCGTCAGCACCAATAAATCAATGTTGTTTCCATTCTTGTTAATGCTCCTCCGCAGCAGAGACCGAATACAGTGCCTCAACAACAAAGACAACAAGATACTCCCCGTTAGTATAATAATCAACAGCAGAGATAGCCGAAAAAATTCGATCCCTTGCCAGTATCTCTTACTGAAGCACTGCACCATTTGCTCGATTTGAAGTTGATCGGTTTGAGAAATATGCCACCACGCCCGCAAGACTTCCTCCTAATTATGATGCTAACCCAAGATGTGAATTCCATTCAGGAAGAGTTGGTCATTCTACTGACAATTGCTTTGCGTAGAAGTGCAAGATACAAGACTTGTTGGATGCTAAGGCAATTGAGTTTACTCCAGTGACTGGTCTGAATGTTACTCAGAACCCAATTCCTAGGCATGGAGGGGGTGTTGTTAATATGATTGATGATAATGGTGAAATGTTGAATTTAATCATGAGTGTGGAACAAGTAACTACTCCGTTATGGTATGTTAAGAGGTATTTGCTTGACAATTCTATTTTCCCGGGTTGTACTTCACAGTGTGCCAAGTGTAGAGAGCAACCGAAGGGCTGTAATGATTTAAAAGCTGGTATCCAGTTGTTGATAAAAGAGGGTTCCCTGCATATTGATAGAAAACTGAGCTACCGTAAGGTTACCGAAGAAGATGTTGTTGTGGTATCTATTCCTTACACCCATGTGCACATTCCTACCCCATCTAGGCCGCCTCCTTTGATGATTACGGTACCTGGTCCCATGCCGTATACCAGTGAGAAGGCCATCCCATGGCATTATGGTGCCGATGTTTATTACCATGGGGTGAAGCAGGAGGTAAGTACCCAACCGTCTGAGGAAGAACGTGCTGAAGATAATGAAGAAAAAGTTCATAACCTTTCTGGTGTGGGTCGAATGACTAGAAGCGGGAGAGTATTTGGTCCTTCCAATGTGCAAGATGCGGAAGATGCTTCTGCAAGAGAAAAAGGAAAATAATAGGCGATGATTGGTAATCCAAGGGTTACGCCAGCCAATGTGACTCAACCAATTCCGATACCAGAAGCTTCTTTAGTTCTCGATGAGGTTGAAGAGTTAATGTGAATTATCAGAAAGAGTGATTATAGCATGATTGATCATCTGAGCCATACTCCTTCTAAGATGTTTATCTTGTCTCTGTTGATTTATTCAGAACCTCACATAAATTCTTTGATGAAGTTGTTAAAGAATGCTTCCGTGCCATATGAGATAGCAGTCAATCAGTTTGAGAATGTTTGTGCTAACATATCTGCCGGGAACGGTCTAGGCTTCACAGATTTTGATCTTCCTCCGGAAGGGCGATACCATAAAAAAGCGTTGCATATTTCAATGGAGTGAAGGGGCACTACTTTATCCCGAGTTTTGGTGGACACAGGGTCGTCTTTGAATGTATTTCCTAAGTCAGCATTGATGAAAATTGATTATTCTGGATTGGAGATGCGCCCTAGTGATTTGATGGTGAAGGCGTTTGATGGGTCTCGAAGGTCAGTATTTGGGTAGGTGGAGCTACCAATCAAGGTTGGTCCTCGTACCTTCACGACTACATTTTTTGTGATGGATATACAGCCAGCGTATTGTTGTTTATTAGGGAGGCCGTGGATTCATAGAGTAGGGGCAGTCACTTCTACTCTTCATTAAAAACTCAAGTATCCTACAGAGGGAAAGGTGATAATTGTGTGCGGCGAGAAAGAGTACATTGTGAGTCATTTGACATCATTCCGCTATGTTGAAATTGAAGGCGAGATACATGAGACTCCGTTTCAAGCGTTTGAGACAGTTCATGCTGTCAATTTTCCTCCTCCAGAGCAGAAAAGGAAACCTGAAACTGTTATGTCTTCTCTCAAGGATGCGAGAGCTGTGGTGGAAGGTGGTAACCCTGAAGGTTGGGGTCAGGTGCTGGACATTACTCCAAATTTTGAAAAATTTGGTCCTGGTTTTAGCCCAGGTCAGCAGAGTGCAACTCCCAGAGCATCTATTTTATCTACTCCTGTGATGTTTTCCTGTCCTTGTGCTTCTCAAGAAGGACATGTCAATGTAGTTGGTGACGAGAGGGTTGATGGCTACAATGTCGAAGATTGGATTCGTCCGAGTATTCCAGGCCAGACACTCAATAATTGGACTTCTGTGGATGTTATCCAAGTTTCAAGTGTTGAGGAGTAATTTTCTTGTTTTCATTTATTATCATATCATAATTCCTACGCTCTGCCCAAGGCGTAGTAGATCATTTGTGTAGGTCCACCATGTTTATTTTCAAGTTTATCATGAAATAAAGGCAATTTTTGCATTCAAAATTTTGCTTCATTTCTTTTCTTTTATTTGAATGGCAATGTTTCCCTTTTCACACACTATTGTACCCCAAAATTTTCCCTCTCATATTCCTCAAGACATTGCAAGAAAAATCTCCAAGTTGCTCAAATTTGCTCAAGAGTTGGTCAGACAAGCTATCTCCTAAGGCAGTCAACCCCAAATTAGGGTTTTGTGTTGCATCAAGATTCTTGAGTCCAAATGACCTCAAGTTCTCCCTAATGTCCTAATATGTTCTCAAGATCATCCATGTCAAATTTCAAGCCTTGCAGAGGAAGTTTGCTCAATCAATTGCCCAAAGGTCCAAAAATCGACTATGCTAGGGCAAAAGTCAACTGTGACCTACAAACAGTCAAACTTCAAGATTTTTTGCCAACATTCTCATTTTGAAGGATATTTCATCATTTGATCAAGGGTTGATCATGATTCATCAAGGATTGCTCAAAATTAATCAAGACTCAAAAGTTGTTAAATTAGGGTTTTACAGGAATAGTCAACTCAACTTTGACCAAGCATAACATTTTCATACTTTATGAGAAATGACCCATCAAAATCTCATTTTGAATAGGATTCAATTTTCTACAATCCATCTTCATATCCCAAGATCAAAAAATGCACTCACAAGAAGTTATGAATTTGGACATTATAGGTCATTTTTGAAAGTCAACAAAAACACCTTTTTTGTCAAAGCTTATAAGTTGAGCATGGAATATCAAAATGAGATGATACCAAAAGGGTTGATTATAGGAAATCTCAAGATTTCTAAGAAGTCCTAAAACACTTCCAAAAGGTCAAAATTGAAGAAGTTGTGCATTGTTGAAGTTGGACTTTTTTGCAAAATTGCCAAAAGTCAACTATCCCCAAAACATCAAATTTTGCCAAATGGGCCCATTCTTTTTCACTTGATTTAAGTTTGTATTATTGCCCACGTGCCCTAGCTTCATCCATGTGCCCATATTTCATTTTTATTATTTAATTTGGTTTTTAATTGAATTTATTCATTTTAAATCAAATAAAATCATATAAAATCCAAGGCATTGATAACGCATGATTTTTTTGGTTGTTCTAGGCTTTGATTACAACTATTATCATCATCAAATTTGTATCAAATCAAATCATGTGATAAAAGATTGGAATTAGGAAAATTTGGCAAGTTTATAAATGGAGATCAAATCAAATATGCAAGCATTTATAAGGCAAGATTTGGACCAATTTTATTAACCTAATGCACTGAGTGATACATAAGCAAGCTAAAGCACACGAAATAAGGGTTGGATATCGTGGGAAGAGGCAGAAATGATTTTGCAAAATTCACAAAAAAAGTGAGAGATCAAAATCCAGGTTAGAGGCGTTTTCAAGGATCAAGACTTGTTCCAATCGCTTCCTGGGCATTCACACAAGCTATCCCAACCAAAACCAAGCATTTTCAGACTCCCTAACGCACTGTAAGTCACACGCTATTCACCCCTGTTATTGGTTTCGATTTGAATTATCCTGGCATCTATTTAACAAACTAATGGCATATTCATAATCACAAGAACATTTCCAAACTTTTTGCATCATTTAATTTCATTCATATGACCTGTTTTGCAAAACGCCATGGCTAGGGTTTTGTTTATGTTTTTAGGGACTTTTGTTTCGGGTAAAATTGAGGAACATGATGGACATGGTTGTGTCCGGGAGGTTGAGGCGAGCATGACCATGCCCTTGAAAATCATTTTTATGGCATGGAGAGAATCTTAGAACAGGGCTGCGCTTTTAGCTGCGGATTCAAATTCGCAGCTATTTTTTTACAGGTTTGAGGACAGGGATGAATTTTTGTCATTCGTTTTTTTGTTCCCCAGTGGTTTCCATGTCAGCTTCAAAGCGTTCCAACGCTGGAGGTCAGGGGTTTGATCCCTGCCTCCAGCACTTTGTATTTTCTTCATGTTTTTTCAGGTGATTCAATGCATGCTCTAGCTTGCAATCTACAATTCTCCCTCACCCATCTAGGCGCTAGATGGCCAATGGCCAGATCTGGTGGTCCATGACTGGAGGTACACCAAGGCCCAAGTCAATGCGCCCACACTGGATCAGAGAAAGACCACAAAGGCCAGCTGCTAATGGGCCTTCAGATTTGCTACAAACACCATCCAAAACAGGCCCAACACCCCTCTCTCTTTTATTTATTTTTTTTTGTTTTATTAATTGTTTTATTTTATTTATTTAATTTTCTAACCAATCACAAAATTCTGTTTTTATTAAATAAAATCACAAAAAATATTTTATTTCCATCAAACTTTAAACTTTCATTTTTCTGAATAAATTTATTAATTAATTAGGTTTTTAATTAGAAAACTTTAATGTACTTTGTAAATAATTTTAATTAATTAGATTTAATTAGATATTAACCACTAATTTAATCATTTTTAATTTCTTTCCTAAATAATAAAAAACTCCAAAAAGTAATTTATTTTTCATTTAATTAATTTATTAATTTAATTTAGTTATTTAACTTAGGATTAACTTCTTTTCTTAAAATAAAAACAACAAAATACAAAAAAAGCAATTTTCTTCCAAAATGGTCAAAACCCTAAAATTCGCACTCGATCTAATTTCCCGCGCGCTTTATTTATTTTTATCATATTAATGTATCTGCTCCCGGATTGTAATAGTTAAATAGGACATTTGATTATTTTTATCGCTTTATTTTACTTTTTCAAAGGGTTTGTCTTTGGCGATTTAAATACCCGACGCCTTGTAATTTAAAATTCCGCATTTTATTTCCGTAAATTATAACTGCTAGATGTTTGATAATAGGGTTTGCATGACAAGACTGAATGTTAATCTTAAAATCAAATTAGATCACCTTTAACATGTACAAAGATAAAAATAATTGAAAGTAACACACTCGCACATGCGCACTCTTAGGGTACACCCCACTTGGTTGCCTTCGTACACGGTCATTGAGTATAGGTCATTTTAGAGGTCGTCCTCTTGTCTAAAAGATCATAGTCGCCTCAAAATGGTTTCCTCGGATATTGTTGCCTGAAACAAATGATCTAAGACATTAGGGTTACCGCTAAGGCGTCCTAACATTGCTTTAGTGACCGTATGTCCCTCATTCGAATTGACCCTCAAACTCCAACGACGGTGCTACCCACTCACTAATAGTGGGATAGCATTGTCTAAAGGAAATTAGCATAGAACGATTCCTTTTTCGAGTAGGTAGATTAGTTCTTAGATACTTGCTCATTCAAAACAAAACCTTTTCACACTTACACTTTTACAAACAAAGTTTTCAAAAACACTTCATTACACTCTTGAGGACAGAAGCAAGAGTTAAATCGAAGTTTTAAAACAAAAACTTTTTCAAACCCACAAACACAAAGAAAACAATTTTGAAAACAAATGAGCAAGTACCTAAGAGCCCGTGGATAACCACGAATAGAAAGGGTGCTAACACCTTCCCTTTCTATAATCTACCCCCCGTACTCAGAGATAATCTCGAAAAAGGAATTTTTCTGTGCTTTTTTCCTTTCCTTGTTGGATAAAATAAAAGTCGGTGGAGACTCTTGCTTACCGCGACATTTTGCGAACACAAACGCAAAACGCAAACCAGCATTCCAAAAAGTCGGTGTACCTTAGGATTAGTTCATATTGTTTTAAATTGCTTGATTTGTATGCTTTATCTTTGTAGGTTTAATCGGAGTTACTATGGATCCTAACCCGGATCTGGGGAACACCCTTTAGGTAAGTAGCAATAAACTATGAGGGAACTGTACAGCGTAGACCGATACGGTTGAAGTAGTTGCTATGTTGTTGTGGCACTTTAGTATGTACCTATATCCCTTGTGGCGCAACGAGGAGAATATGGGTCTGCTAAGGGGTCATTAAGCACCAACTGACCTTTGAACCTGTAATTGACCAACTTGGCTATAGAACAGTAGTAGTATGGTACACTCATTGAGACCAAACTCTTGCGATGATTCCGGCCGCAAGAAAAGGTTGCTAAACTGGAATTATGACCGAACGAGGGTGGTCAGTGATATTGAGATCCTCTAGAACCCGATTACTATTTCTAGGACAGGTTTGAACCAACTGAACTGAAAGAGGGTAGTACCTAAGCTCCTTGCCAGCCTGAAATCTAAGGGCTATCTGTGTGACTTGTGTGCCCTTACCATGTTTGCTATCTGTGAATACTTGTGATGTGTTTCTATCATGACATCATGCATCATGACATTGCATGCATCTTGCATTGGACTAACCCATTTCAAAGACAGAGGGGATTCATCTTTGTTCTATTTTGTAGTTCATGGCACCCATGCGTAGAAACACTATTCGGATCAACTTTGTCCAGATTCCCGCTCAGCTTAAGGAATTGGTTGCAAAGATTTCAGATACTTCCTCCTTTATCAGAAGACATGGGAACCTCCTTGGTTTGGTCACCTCCATGATGGATGAACAGATGATGAGTGTCTTAGTCCAGTTCTTTGATCCACTATACCACTGCTTTACTTTTCCGGACTACCAGTTGGTCCCCACCTTGGAAGAGTTCTCTGATCTACTTGGTATCTCTATTCTGGAGCAGACCCCGTTCACAGGTTGGGAGATAGTTCTTAGGCCGGAAGAGATTACTTCAGCCCTCCATCTGAAAAAGGCTGAGGTAATGTCTAATTGGGAAACTCGTAGTGGGACGAAAGGCTTCTTGACTATGTTTTTGGTTGGCAAGGCTAATTAGTTCTGGGACAGTCTAGATTTTCAGGCATTTGAAAACATTATGGCTCTTCTTATACATGGTTTGGTGTTGTTTCCTAACTCAGATTCTTTCGTCGACGTGAATGCAGTGAATATTTTCATGTCCGATAATCCTGTGCCCACTCTCTTGAGTGACATTCTGCACTCTCTTTATGCTCGTACTGCTCGGAAACGAGGAACCCTTATGTGTTGTGCACCGTTGCTGGCGAGGTGGTTTATTTCTCACCTCCCCAAATCAGTTTTGAAGAACAAGGAAGGCATGGGTTTGGCCTATAGGATTATGTCTCTCTCTCATAATGACATCATTTTGACTATCAAAGGCATGGAAGACGTGGCTATTATTGATTGCTGTGGGGAATACCCCAATGCTCCACTGCTAGGAACCCATGGAGGAATAACTTATAATCCGTGCTTGGCCTTACATCAGTTTGGGCGAGCTAGGAGGGAAGGACCTCATGAGTTGCTGATGCCGAGTATTGTCTTTGACTTCTAAGGGGATAGTGACGAGAAATGCCTCAGGTTCATACAAGCTTGGGATAGAGTACACAGGTCTGATCCGCACGAGCTGGGTGCAAAGACTTCTCTTCCGATGGAGCCATATCTCTGATGGGTTTGAATCCGTGCCCAAAAGCTGGGAATGTATTACGAAGACGTCTTGCCTATAATTGTTGAGGTTGCTGATGAAGAAGGGGTTCCTCCTACCATCCTCCATCCATACATGCCTACTGACATTGGGGCATTAAAGAGATCTTGGATGTAGCTGAGAGAAGAGCGGGATACTTACAGAGAAAAGTATCACGAGCAAAAGCAGAAGATTCAAAAGTTGACAAGGCAATTGGTGAATGAGAAGATCCTAAACGACTATGTCCGCACCGACAGGAAACGACCATGGGAGCGCTGATTGTCTTTTGATTATTTCTAGTTATGAGTTACTTTTCAGTTTTTCTTTCTTGTAATGCCTTAAAGGCATTTGTTGAACAATTGAATTCGAAGTTTATCTAATAAAAGTGTGTTTCATTTTGGTTTACGAATTTGAATCCCTAAAGTCTTTGAAATCATACCATGCGCATATCATTCCCATGCATTTAATCACAGGTACCCTTACAGGTTTCTCATCTTCTTCGCTATTTATTTCAGCATCATGTCTGCTGAAACATCAACTGAACAAGCAATCAAGGCTCTGCAAGCTCAAAACGCCCAGTTCAAGGAATTTTTCATGAACCTGGCTAAGGGTCAGCAAGATCTGAAGACCCTTATCTTGAGAGAGAAGAAGAAGAAGAAGAAGAAGAAGAAGATGGTCCTACTGAATATGGGTCGTAGATTTGGTAACAATTTGCGAGAAGAGGTTGATTTGACTCACTCATCTGGAGGGGAAGATAATCAGGAAGAAAGGAGGGCTCTTAGCCTTGTGGTTTCAGACAACGAGACTGACTTTGACGAAGACCAGTATCCTCCGGCCGAGGATAGATATAAGAAACTGGAAGACCGGTTGAGCACGATGGAAGATCAGAAAGTGCCTGGTCTGGACTTCGGAGACTTGGGTTTGTCATCTGGGGTGGTGATTCCCCACAAGTTTAAAGCACCAATCTTTGATAAATACGACGGGGTTTCTTGCCCAAAGCTGCACCTCCCTTCGTATGTTAGGAAGATTCAGCCATACACTGCTGACAAGAATCTCTGGATCCACTTCTTTCAAGACAGTCTTTCAGGAACTTAGCTTGAATGGTTTTACCAGCTAGAAGGAGCTAGTATCCGTAATTAGGAAGATTTGGCTGCTACTTTCTACAAGCAGTACCAATATAATGCCGACCTCGCTCCCACGTATCCCAACTCCAGGGTATGTCTATGGGTACGAGCGAAGGTTTCAAAGACTACGCTCAGAAGTGGAGGGACCTTGTTGGAAGAGTGCAGCCACCCTTGGCTGATAAAGAGCTAGTGGATATGTTTCAAGGGACCTTGTCGGGTCCATATTTCAACCATCTAATTGGAAGTTCATCGTCCGGGTTTACAGAGCTGATCATGACCGGGGAAAGAATTGAGGCTGGTATCAAATCTAATAAAATACAGAAGGGTGCTTCGTCAAGCACCGAGAAGAAACCTTTTAAGAAGGAATCCAGTGTTGTTTACAATGCAAAGAGCCATAATAAACCTGAACACCACCAAGCAGTTAATGCGGTGGTTATATCAAGACCTACTGTTGCTCATCAGTGCAACAATCAGCCAAGGACCGAGAGGCCTCGAAGACAATTCACTCAGCTCAACATGACTTTACCCTAAATTCTGCCGCAGTTATTGAAGACGAACTTGGTGATTCCGAGGGAAGCCCCGAATAATCCCAACACAACATCACCGATGTACAATCCAAACGCCCGTTGTGCTTTTCACTCCGATAGCCTGGGGCATGATACGAATGATTGTTGGGTTTTAAAGAATAAAGTACAGGACTTGATTGATGCGAAGGAGATTGAGTTCGAAGCACCTGAAAGACCTAATGTTGTGACTGCTCCTATGCCCAAGCATGGTGTGAATGCTGTAGATGAAGACTTGTTTGTGGTTTATGTGAAAGACATTGTTACTCCATTGATGACTGTGAAGAAGAACCTTCTGTTAGCTGGTTTATTTCCGGGTTGTAGCGAAGGTTGCCATCTGTGTGCTGTCCTACCTACCGGTTGCCATCTTTTGAAGTCAGGTGTCCAACGCCTGATGGATAATAAAGAAATTCTGTTTGAGAAGACTTTTGTTCCTTTGGTTCCTACTGAAGAAGTTGTTATAATCACCATTTTCGAAAATTCTTCCAAGGCTTCCTCGAGAAAGCCTGTTAGAATTACATCTGATCCAAGAATCGCTCCCTTGATCATTACTGTTCATGGGCCTATCCCCTATACATACGATAAAGTTGTCCCGTGGCATTATGGGGCTAATGTTTATTATCACGGGGTTAAGCAAGACTTGAGTGCTGAAGAGGCTGATACTGACATCAGCAACATTGTTGGATCTAGTAAAGTCACCCGCAGCGAAAGGCTTTTCTCCCCTGAGATCTCTCCACCAACTGCTCGGAAGCCTGTTGTTATTACACCTTCCAATGCACCTACTACTGTTCCTGTTCATGTTCCAATTCTTACCCCTGTTGCCGAGTCATCTGACACTCGGGGCAAAGGGACCGCCGGTGAGCCTGCCCGGACGGAGGCACCAAAGACGATTATTGTTGAAGCCTCTAGACAAGAGATGGAGGAAATTTTGAAGATCATCAAAAAGAGTGACTACAATGTAGTTGAGCAGCTGGGGCAAACCCCGTCCAAAATCTCTATGTTGTCTCTGTTGTTATGCTCAGAAGCCCATACCAAGGCTCTGATTGCCTTCCTGAAAACTGCACACGTACCGCAAGAAACATCCGCTGATCAGTTCAAAGACTGTGTGGGAAGTTTAACTGCTGATAACGGATTGGGTTTCTCCGACGCCGACTTGACTTCTAAGGGGAAGAATCACAATGACGCCTTGCATGTCTCCATTGAATGCAAGGGAACTACTATTGCTCACGTATTGGTGGATATTGGGTCATCGCTGAATGTTTTACCTAAGAAAGCTCTAGACCGGTTAGACTGTGAAGGGTTGGAGCTGAAACCAAGCAACATTGTGGTCAGGGCCTTTGACGGGTCCAAGAGGATGGTGCACAGAGAAGTGGATATTCCAATTAAGGTTGGTTCTCAATTTTTCGCATCTACATTCTATGTGATGGACATTCGGCCATCTTATCCTTGTTTGTTGGGTCTCCCGTGGATCCACAAAGTTGGGGCAGTAACCTCAACGCTCCACCAGAAGCTAAAGTACCCGGTGAAAGGGAAAATTGTGACAGTACAAGGAGAGGAGGAGTACATGGTGAGCCACCTCAACTCTTTTGGATATGTAGAGATGGACGTGGAGTTCATTGAGACCCCATTTCAGCATTTTGAAGAGGTTCCCCAGACGCTGGCGTCAACTGAGACTGTTGTTGAAGATCCTCCAATGAAGATGGCTTCCTTCAAGGATGTCCGGGCTGTTGTTGAGAAAGGTGGGTGTGCAAATTGGGGCCAACTCCATGATTTCGCACATTAGACTAACAAATTTGGTTTGGGTTTCACTGCAGAAGCTCAAAGGTCTGTTCGGAGTGCACGGACTGGAAGACCTCCCCTGTTTATCAGCAATTCAGGAGTAAATGCCATTGAAGACGATGTTGAAGAGTCTGAGTTTGACAGTTGGATCTACCCCACGACCGATGGTGGATTAAGCAATTGGACAGCGAAGGACTTCGTCCCAATTTCTTTTATTACCCAGTAATGAGATTTTTTTTTGTGTTTGAAACAAACAATTTTTAAACTTTAAGGCCCAGTGTCTTACCCGGGGCACTGTGGCTTCATTTGTGAGGGCTTTATGTATGTCATCTACATATATCATTAATAAAAGCATTGGACGTTTTTTGCATTTCAATTTTTGGCTCCTTGTTTTTCTTTTATTATATATTGCAAAACAACTATATTACACACACTCACATATACAGGTCTACATCCACTCTGGATCTCACTGGTAACGACTCTGCTACTGCTAGTTATGACTTCGAAAGGCCAATCAACTTAGCCGAAGACGAAGGTGAAGATGATTGCAAAGTTCCTGGTGAACTTGCTAGACTGATACTTCATGAAGAGAGGGCCATACAGCCGCATGAAGAGCCGGTGGGATCAGTAAATCTGGGTACAGAGGTAGACAAGAAAGAGGTCAAGATTGGTGCAAATCTGGAAGCTAGTGTAAAGCAACGGTTGATTCATATGCTGTGTGACTATGTTGAGATCTTTGCCTGGTCTTATGAAGATATGCCTGGTTTAGATACCGATATTGTGGTTCACCGATTTCCTACAAAAGAAGATTGTCCTCTAGTGAAACAGAAGGTCCGTCGAATGCGCCAAGAGATGTCTGAGAAAATCAAGGCTGAGTTGATGAAACAGTTTGATGCCGGTTTTCTAGAACTTACTTCTTACCCACAGTGCATGGCCAACGTGTTTCCAGTGCCGAAGAAGGATGGTAAGGTTTGGATGTGTGTTGACTATAGGGATCTAAACAGGGCAAGTCCCAAGGATGATTTCCCTCTGCCTCATATCGACGTTCTGGTTGACAACACCGCTCAGCATAAAGTCTTCTCCTTTATGGATGGTTTCTCCGGTTATAATCAGATTAAAATGGCTCCCGAAGACATGGAGAAGACAACCTTTGTTACTCAATGGGGCACCTTTTGCTACAAGGTCATGCCTTTCCGATTGAAAAATGATGGGGCAATGTATCAGCGCGCCATGGTCGCTTTGTTCCACGACATGATCCATCATGAGATTGAGGTATACGCCGACGACATGATTGAGGTTGTACAAGTTGAGGTTAAACCCGAACAAGTGCACCTTAGGGGTGAGATCTGGTAAGCTGCTGGGTTTCGTCATAAGTGATAAAGGTATTCAGGTGGATCCTACGAAGGTGAAGGCTATACAGGAAATGCCAGCTCCCCGAACAGAAAAAGAAGTCAGAGGCTTTCTGGGACGTCTGAACTACATTTCCCGATTCATCTCACACCTGACTGCTACTTGTGAGACAATCTTCAAGTTGCTGAAGAAAGATCAAGTGGTAAGATGGAACGATAAATGTCAGGCCGCTTTCGAAAGGATCAAGGAATATCTCCAAGAGCCACCCATTTTGATGCCTCCAGTTGAAGGGAGACCTTTGATCTTATACTTGACAGTACTCGATAATTTAATGGGGTACGTGTTGGGGCAGCATGACGAGTTTGGCCGAAAAGAGCATGCTATTTATTACCTTAGAAAAAAGTTTACCGACTGCGAGACCTGATACTCGTTGCTCGAGAAAACTTGCTGCGCTTTGGCATGGGCTGCTCGCCGGCTGAGACAGTATATGCTGACTCACACTACTATATTGATATCAAAGATGGATCCAATCAAGTATATCTCCGAGAAGCTTGCCTTGTCCGGAAGAATAGCAAGATGGAAGATGATCTTGACTGAGTATGACATCCAATACACAACCCAAAAGGAAATTAAGGGAAGTGTGTTGGCAGACCATTTGGCACATCAAGCAGTGGATGATTACCAGTCTATGAAATTTGAATTCCCGGATGAGAATATCATGATAGTGACCGACTGCGAAGAACCTGGACTGGATGAAGGACCTGAGGAGGGATCCCGATGGTCTATTTACTTTGATGGAGCTTCGAACACTTTGGGTAATGGCATTGGCGCTGTGATCATATCTCCTAAAGGCTCTCATATTCTGTTTACCGCCCGACTATGTTTCCACTGCACCGACAACATGGCGGAGTATGAAGCGTGTATTATGGGTCTTCGAGAAGCTATTGATCTAAGGATTAAGTTTCTAAGCATTTTCAGAGATTCCTCTCTTGTGATCAGTCAGATCAAAGGCGAGTGGGATACGAAACACCCGAATCTTATTCCTTACAATGAGTATGTGTTGACGTTGCTCCCACATTTCGAGGAGATAACCTTTGAACATTTCCCTAGAGAGGAGAATCAGTTGGCGGACGCGCTAGCTACAATTTCTTCTATGTTCAAAGTCAATTGGGACAACGAGGCTCCCTGAATTACCATTGAGAGGTTGGACGAACCTGCACATTGCTGTGATATTGAGATTGAAGAGGTAGTAGATAAACCCTGGTTTCACGAGGTAAAGAGGTATCTTGAGGCTCAAGAAAAACCCGAGGGTGCATCTGTTAGTGATAAGAAGTTTCTAAGGAGGTTCACGGCGAAGTTCTTCATCAGCAATGACATCCCTTACAAGCGTAACCATGATTGGACCTTACTGCGATGTGTGGATAAGAACGAGGCAGAAAGGGTCATGGCAGATTTACACGAAGGTACTTTCGGGAATCATTCCAGTGGACACACCATGGAAAAGAAAATCCTTCGGGCAGGATATTATTGGTCCACCATGGAAGCCGACTATTATCAGCATTCTCGGACCTGTCACAAGTGTCAAGTCTATGCTGATAAAGTTCACATATCTCCAGTACCTCTGAACGTCTTGACAACTCCGTGGCCTTTTGCAATGTGGGGCATTGACATGATCGGTGAGATCAGACCTACTACGTCCAACGGACATTGTTTCATCCTGGTAGCAATTGATTACTTTACAAAGTGGGTTGAAGCGACTTCCTTTGCTACAGTTACCAAGAACGTCGTGGCACTGTTCATTCGGCACAATCTGATCTGTCGATATGGTGTACCAGAGAGGATCATTACGGATAATGGTACAAATCTCAATAATAAGATGATCATCGAGCTCTACAAGCAGTTCAAGATACAGCATCGCAACTCTTCTCCCTACCGGCCGAAGATGAATGGGGCTGTAGAAGTGGCTAATAAGAACATTAAGAAGATTGTGCAGAAGATGACGGTGACGTACAATGATTGGCCTGAGATGTTACCATTTTCTCTTCATGGGTACCGTACCTCAGCACGAACGTCAACAGGGGAAACACCTTATTCCTAGGTATATGGTATGGAGGCCGTATTGCCCATTGAAGTTCAGATACCTTCTCTTCGAATCATGAGTGATGCAGGTTTGAGCGAAGATGATTGGATTCATACCCGGCTTGATCAGCTAAACCTAATCGATGAAAAGAGACTTACTACTATTTGTCATAGTCAGACGTATAAAAAACGGATGATCAAGGCATTTAACAAGAAAGTCAGACGACAAGAGTATCAAGTTGGGGATCTGGTGATCAAGCGCATTATCTTACCTCAAGGAGATCCCAGGGGCAAATGGACCCCTACTTACGAAGGGCCATTTGTGGTTAAGAACATTTTCTCAGGAGGAACTATGATTCTAACTACCATGGATGGTGACAACCTTCCTCACCCTGTCAATGCAGGCATAGTGAAAAATACTACGCATTATCAAAGACCCGCTAGGTTGACTGGCCTAGGCAAAAATAAGGGCTTCCCGGCGAACCAAAAGGGTTCGGGCAAAAATAAGGGATGAAAATAAAAAAGCTGTACACCCGGCAAGTCGAAAACCTGAAAAGGCGGCTTGGGCAAAAAAGGGTATCCCGGTGGACTGAAAACCCGAAAGGGCGGTTCAGGCAAAAATTAAGGATTAGAGCGTAACTCTATGTCTCATTGGATCACCTTGCAATCAGACTTCGGTATCAACTATCAAGCTCGGACGACACTAATCAATCTGATCTACCTTCAACCAAGTAGAAAAGTGATGAGATGCTCAAGGAGATAAAGGCAATAGCAGAGTTGGAACCCAGTGGGATTATTCACATAGTTGTTTTGTTTAGTTTTTTCACAAATTGTGTAAATTCTATTATTCGGCGGCGTTCTTTTACCAGGACGTCAGCCTCTTGTACAAAAACGCCTATTTATAGGCCAAACTTCAAAATCAATAATTCATTTTCAGAGAAATTTCAAACTGTTTTTCCTTTTTCTGTTTTGTTTTGCAAAAGAACGTCCAATGTTCATTTTTGATATATGCATTTGACATTAATTGCTGCTCATAAATATCTACATGCGAAACAAAAGATGATTACTGGTAATATCAGAAACAGGGGCAATGAGAAATGTCCAAGCTATATAGTTGCTCTATACACCAGGTACAATGGTAGATTCAGCTGAAGAATATGGACAAGATGTGTTCACTCCCCGCAGTAATGATTAGCTCTCCCCAGGCCAAGGTAAGATTTAGCTCTCCCCA
The DNA here is from genome assembly GCA_948472305.1 of Vicia faba. Taxonomy (NCBI): domain Eukaryota; kingdom Viridiplantae; phylum Streptophyta; class Magnoliopsida; order Fabales; family Fabaceae; genus Vicia; species Vicia faba. The sequence goes on from CATIWC010001356.1 coordinate 124,506, forward strand.
GCTGAGACATGCAACGATGAATGAATCAGTAATATTCTCCCCAAGCAAAGTTTATTTACCATCAACACTGAATGGTCCTAATATTCCCCAACAGAGTATAAGAATATTCCCCAGCATAATACAAAATATCCCCAGTGGAGTTTGAAATTTTTCCCAGCGCAGTCTGAAAAAGCTTCCCCAGTGGAGTTTGGAGAATCATCCTCATTAGACCTTGGAAGATTTTCCCCAGCATAGCTCAAAGGATTATCCACATAAGAGTCTAAAAGGTTATCCCCAGTGAAGTCGCAACTGAAGATCATCCCCAGCGGAGTTCATTCCTTTCACAAACAGAAATTCATCACCAGCAACGGTAATTCATCCCCAGCGGAATTTATCGGTGGAGTCCTCAGTAGAACATCTCTTCCCCACAGTGTAATCTCCTCATTAGTTTATTCCCTAACGGAGTTATCCTCTCCTGCAGGTTTATTCTCACAGTCGTCTTCGTTCGCCATGCTCAGCGGAAAATGAAGAATTCAACTCTTTTTCTCCAGCAGCTATCCAGGATTTATTTTCCCCAGATAAAAACATTACATTTCCATACATCATGACACATGAATATACGCATCATACGACACAATCTCATTTATTTTGAGAACATCATTGCTTGATATATATCATGCATTACATACAGCTAACCTTTACCTTTTAGGAAAGATGCGGTTAAATTCTCATAAAATTCTAAGCTATGAAGCTTTTACCTCAGTCGAAGTACGAATAAGGTCCTAAGTCTCGACAAAGTTCCTCCGTCAAATTACAGACATTTCCTAAATCTAAGAAAAGTTTTCTCAATTGAATTAGGGGCGAGTTCTTAAATCTCGATGAAGATGTTTCCCTAAAGTCGAAGTACTGACCGGTTCTTAAATCTCAATCGAATTACCCTCAGTTGAATTACAGATAAGGTTCTAAATATCTACAAAGTTCCTCCGTCGAATTACAGACAGTTCTTAAATCTCAACAGAATTATCCTCGGTTGAATTACAGACAAGTCCTAAATCATGATGAAGATGTTTCCCTCAGTCGAAGTACTGACCGATTCTTAAATCTCATCCGAATTATCCTCAGTTGAATTACAGATAAGGTCCTAAATCTCGACAAAGTTCCTCCGTCGAATTACAGACAGTTCCTAAATCTCAGCAGAGTTTTCTCAGTTGAATTACGGGCGAGTTCTTAAATCTAGATGAAGATGTTTACCTAAAGTCGAAGTACTGACCGGTTCTTAAATCTCAATCGAATTATCCTCAGTTGAATTACAGATAAGGTTCTAAATCTCGACAAAGTTCCTCCGTCGAATTACAGACAGTTCTTAAATCTCAACAGAATTATCCTCGGTTGAATTACAGACAAGACCTAAATCTCGATGAAGATGTTTCCCTCAGTCGAAGTACTGACCGGTTCTTAAATCCCAACCGAATTATCCTCAATTAAATTACATATAAGGTCCTAAATCTCGACAAAGTTCCTCCGTCGAATTAAAGACAATTCCTAAATCTCAACAGAGTTTTCTCAGTTGATTTACGGGCGAGTTCTTAAATCTCGATGAACATGTTTCCCTCAGTCAAAGTACTGACCGGTTCTTAAATCTCAACTGAATTATCCTCTGTTGAATTACAGATAAGGTTCTAAATCTCGGCAAGTTCCTCTGTCGAATTACAGACAATTCTTAAATCTCAACAGAATTATCCTCGGTTGAATTACAGACAAGTCCTAAATCTCAATGAAGATGATTCCCTTAGTCGAAGTACTGACCGGTTCTTAAATCTCAACCAAATTATCCTCAGTTGAATTAAAGATAAGGTCCTAAATCTCGACAAAGTTCCTCCGTCGAATTGCAGACAGTTCCTAAATCTCAGTAGAGTTTTCTCAGTTGAATTACGGGAGAGTTCTTAAATCTCGATGAAGATGTTTCCCTAAAGTCGAAGTATTGACCGGTTCTTAAATCTCAACCGAATTATCCTCAGTTGAATTACAGATAAGGTTCTAAATCTGGACAAAGTTCCTCCGTCGAATTACAGACAGTTCTTAAATCTCAACAGAATTATCCTCGGTTGAATTACAGACAAGTCCTAAATCTCGATGAAGATGTTTCCATCAGTAGAAGTACTGACCGGTTCTTAAATCTCAACCTAATTATCCTCAGTTGAATTACAGATAAGGTCCTAAATCTCGACAAAGTTCCTCCGTCGAATTACAGACAGTTCCTAAATCTCAGTAGAGTTTTCTCAGTTGAATTATTGGCGAGTTCTTGAATCTCGATGATGATATTTCCCTCAGTCGAAGTACTTACCGGTTCTTAAATCTCAACCAAATAATCCTCAGTTTAATTATAGATAAGGTTCTAAATCTCAGTAATTCCTCCGTCGAATTACAGACAATTGTTAAATCTCAACAAAATTATCCTCGGTTGAAATACAGACAAGTCCTAAATCTCGATGAAGATGTTTCCCTCAGTCGAAGTACTGACCGGTTCTTAAATCTCAACCGAATTATACTCAATTGAATTACAGATAAGGTCCTAAATCTCGACAAAGTTCCTCCGTCGAATTACAGACAGTTCCTAAATCTCAGCAGAGTTTTCTCAATTGAATTACGGGCGAGTTCTTAAATCTCGATGAAGATGTTTCCCTAAAGTCAAAGTACTTACCGATTCTTAAATCTCAACCGAATTATCCTCAGTTGAATTACAGATAAGGTGCTAAATCTCGACAAATTTCCTCCGTCGAATTACAGACAGTTCTTAAATCTCAACAGAATTATCCTCGGTTGAATTACAGACAAGTCCTAAATCTCGATGAAGATGTTTCCCTCAGTCGAAGTACTGACCGGTTCTTAAATCCCAACCGAATTATCCTCAATTGAATTACATATAAGGTCCTAAATCTCGACAAAGTTCCTCCGTCGAATTACAGATAGTTCCTAAATCTCAGCAGAGTTTTCTCAGTTGAATTACGGGCGAGTTCTTAAATCTCGATGAAGATGTTTCCCTCAATCGAAGTATAGCCCTCAATTCGTGTCATCCGTCCATTGGGGGATTCAAATATCGCGCGCGTTTTTTTGTTTTTCTGGCATCTGATTTGTTTTTTCTATATAATATATTATTTGCATTATTGTTAACAAACAACAACACGCCCCAACAGTTGCCATGTCATCTTCAAAGCGTTCCAACGCTGGAGGTAAGGGGTTCGATCCCTGCCTCTAGCACTTTGTATTTTCTTCATGTTTTTTCAGGTGATTCAATGCATGCTCTAGTTTGCAATCTACCATGTTCCCTCACCCATCTAGGCGCCAGATGGCCAATGGCCAGAGCTGGTGGTCCATGACTGGAGGTACACCAAGGCCCAAGTCAATGCGCCCACACTGGATCAGAGAAAGTCCACAAAGGCCAGCTGCTAATGGGCCTTCAGATTTGCTACCAACACCATCCAAAACAGGCCCAACACCCCTCTCTCTTTTATTTATTTTATTTTGTTTTATTAATTGTTTTATTTTATTTATTTAATTTTCTAACCAATCACAAAATTCTGTTTTTATTAAATAAAATCACAAAAAATATTTTATTTCAATCAAACTTTAAACTTTCATTTTTCTTAATAAATTTATTAATTAATTAGGTTTTTAATTAGAAAACTTTAATTTACTTTGTAAATAATTTTAATTAATTAGATTTAATTAGATATTAACCACTAATTTAATTATTTTTAATTTCTTTCCTAAATAATCAAAAACTCTAAAAAATTATTTATTTTTCATTTAATTAATTTATTAATTTAATTTAGTTATTTAACTTAGGATTAACTTCTTTTCTTAAAATAATAACAACAAAATACAAAAAAAAACAATTTTCTTCCAAAAGGGTCAAACCCCTAAAATTCGCACTCGATCTAATCTCCCGCGCACTTTATTTAGTTTTATCATATTAATGTATCTGCTCCCGGATTGTAATAGTTAAATAGGACATTTGATTATTTTTATCGCTTTATTTTACTTTTTCAAAGGGTTTGTCTTTGGCGATGTAAATACCCGACGCCTTGTAATTTAAAATTCAACATTTTATTTCCGCAAATTATAACTGTTAGTGTTTGATAATAGGGTTTGCATGGAAAGACTGGATGTTAATCTTAAAATCAAATTAGATCACCTTTAACATTTACAAAGATAAAAATAACTGAAAATAACACACTCGCACATGCGCACTCTTAGGGTACACCCCACTTGGTTACCTTCGTACACAGTCATTGAGTATAGGTCGTTTTAGAGGTCGTCCTCTTGTCTAAAAGATCATAGTCGCCTCAAAATGGTTGCCTCGGATATTGTTGCCTCAAACAAATGATCTAAGACATTAGGGTTACCGCTAAGGCGTCCTAACATTGCTTTATTGAACGTATGTCCCTCATTCGAATTGACTCTCAAACTCCAACGACGGTGCTACCCACTCACTAATAGTGGGATAGCATTGTCTAAAGGAAATTAGGATAGAACGATTCCTTTTTCGAGTACGTAGATTAGTTCTTAGATACTTTCTCATTCAAAACAAAACCTTTTCACACTTACACTTTTACAAATAAAGTTTTCAAAAACACTTCATTACACTCTTGAGGACAAAAGCAAGAGTTAAATCGATGATTTAAAACAAAAACTTTTTCAAACCCACAAACACAAAGAAAACAATTTTGAAAACAAATGAGCAAGTACCTAAGAGCCCGTGGATAACCACGGATAGAAAGGGTGCTAACACCTTCCCTTTCTTTAATCTACCCCCCGTACTCAGAGATAATCTTGAAAAAGGAATTTTTCTGTGCTTTTTTCCTTTCCTTGTTGGTTAAAATAAAAGTCGGTGGAGACTCTTGCTTACCGCGACATTTTGCGAACACAAACGCAAAAAGCAAACCAGCATTCCAAAAAACAGTCAGTTCTTCCCATCGTATCACACACACTTTCACTAAAAAATTCCAAAATGTCATTCATGCAGATGTACTTCCACCACCGATCATATTGATAACGACTCTGCTATGGCTCATTATGACTTTGATACTCCTATTTATCAAGCTGAAGAAGAAGTGTATGAGGATTATGATCTTCCTGAGGAATTAGCAAGATTGTTAAAACAAGAGGAGAAGGTTATCCAGCCGAATCAGGATTCGATTGAGGTGGTGAATATTGGCACATAATAGGTAAGAAGAGAAGTCAAGATAGGGGCAGATCTCGAAAAAAGTATAAAGGTCAGATTGATTGAGCTAATTCGTGAGTATTCTGATATCTTCGCTTAGTCTTATGAGGATATACCTGGGTTGGATACAGACATAGTGGTGCATCGACTACCGCTCAAAGAAGGTTGTTCCCCTGTCAAGCAAAAGCTCCGAAGAACTCATCCTGAGATGTCCAAGAAGATCAAAGAGGAGGTCTAGAAGCAGTTGGACGCGAATTTCCTAAAGGTCACCAATTATCCGCCATGGATTGCAAATATCGTGCGTGTGCCCAAGAAGGATGGTAAGGTCAGGATGTGCGTGGATTATAGGGATTTGAACAGGGCCATCCCTAAAGATGATTTCCCTCTTCTGCATATTGATGTGTTGGTCGATAATACTGCTCATACCAAAGTGTTCTCGTTCATGGCTGGTTTTTTGGGTTACAATCAAATTAAGATGGCTCCGGAGGATGTGGAAAAGACAACATTCATCACGCCTTGTGTAACCTTCTTCTGTAAAGTGATGTCGTTTGGTTTGAAAAATGACGGGGCAACATATCAGCGCGCCATGGTCACTCTCTTTCATCATTTAATTCACAAAGAGATTGAGGTATATGTGGACGATATGATTTCTAAGTCTGACACGAAAGAGGAACATCTTGTTCATCTGGAAAAATTGTTCGAGAGACTGAGGCAGTTCCTGCTGAGGTTGAATCCGAATAAGTGCATCTTCGGGGTGAGATCTGGCAAGATGTTGGGGTTTATTGTATGTGAAAAAGGTATCGAAGTGGACCCGGCCAAGGTAAAAGCGATACAGGAAATGCCCGAGCCAAGGACAAAGAAGGAAGTGCGTGGTTTCTTGGGGAGGTTAAACTACATTTATAGATTCATTTCTCATCTCACAGCCACCTGTGAACCTTTGTTCAAGTTGTTAAAGAAAATTCAGACAGTGAAATGGAATGAGGATTGTCAAAAGGCCTTTGACAAAATAAAGGAGTATTTGCAGGAACCTCCGATACTCATGCCTCCAGTGGAAGGAAGACCACTAATCATGTATCTAAATGTTTTGGAGAGCTCAATGGATTATGTCTTCAGTCAGCACGACGAGACAGGCAAGAAAGAGCAGGCTATTTATTACTTGAGTAAGAAGTTTACAGAGTGCGAGTCGAGGTACTCATTGCTGGAAAATACTTATTGTACGCTTGCATGGGCCGCCAAACATTTGAGGCAATACGTGTTAACTCACACCACCTACTTGATATCAAAAATGGATCCAATCAAGTACATTTTTGAAAATCCATCTCTTACAGGCTGGGTAGCCCGTTGGAAGATGATACTCACCGAATATGATATCCAATACACTACTCAAAAATCAATTAAGGGTAGTGTATTGGCCGACCATCTTTATCATCAGCCCTTGAACGATTATTGTTGTACCCCAAAATTTTATCTCTCATTTATCATGATTTTTCCTCAAAAGACTTCTTGGACTCAAGACAGGATTAGGGTTTGCTCAGCTCAGGACATCTCATCTTGCACTGATACCCAAAAATTAGGGTTTGAGTTTGCACAAGGATTTTTGGACCATCAATGCATCATGTGACTTTCATACACCATCTTGGACCCCTAAGATTGCTTATGTTAAGTTTCAAGCCTTGAATCACATTTTTGCACAGTTAATTGGACAGTTGACCTAAAAATCAACTATATGGGGGAAAAAGTCAAACATGGCCAATTTACAGTCAAACTTCATAATTTTTGATCCACAACAACATTTTAGACTCATATGTACCATTTGATCAACTTTGGATCACAACTCCTTAAGTAATTTTAAGAAATCATCAAAAGGGCAAAATGGTAAAAATTAGGGTTTTGACTGAGAAAGGGCAATTTCTGTTTTTTAACCTAGCCAATAACCAATTGGGTTCAAAAATGATTTCAAGGATTCAATGGCATCATCTTGACCTAATCACATGGTTCAAAAGATCTCAAGTACATATGATTGACATATGAATTTTGCAGTCAACTGATCAAAAGTCAACTGTATACTGAAAAGTCAAACTTTGACTTTTTGGCCAAAATCAAGTGCCAAGGGTCATAATTAATCAAGATATGTCAAAATATGAAAAAATTTCACCAAGAAACCCAAAATTTCAAATTAGGGTTTTGAATTTGAATATTTTCATAACTTAGAATTTTTCTAAGTATGAAATTTTCTTATTTTTTCCCAACATTTCACAACTTTTTCACCATTATGCAATTGGATTGAAAGGAAACTTCCAACATGAAAGTTGTAGTCCTCCATGAAATATACAACTTTGATTCACAAAGTTTTCCCAAAAGATGCTTGGATATCAAGTTATGAATTTGTGAATAGGGGTCCATGAACTAAATAACTTAGTGAAAATTTGCCCTAATTTAGGCAGGTTTTTGACCCAACTTCATGGACATTTTTCACCTAGTTCCAAGAGGTATCTCAAAATTCATTTCAAATATGGATTATAGATCATTTTGCAAGCTTTCCAAAATGTCCAAGAACTCTCCAAGATCATTTGTGGTTATGGAGAATCGAAGAAGAGAAAATGGCATTTTGTCACTTTTATTCAAACCATGCTTGTACCTTGCATTACAGGTCCTAAAATCCTTATACACTCCATAATTAAATGCAACCTCAATGGATAATGGCTTTGTTTTCACTTTTGGAGCTTTGTACAAGAAATAAATCCATAAATGGCATAAAGGGCACATTACCATTCTCATAAAGCAAGCTTTTGCAAAATTTATCAGCCTTGAACCTTGGACTTGTTCCTTTTGTGCAAGCATTTTCCACAGATATCAAGCAACTTGTACCAACTCTCTGCAGCTAGCAAGCAATCCAGTACAAGCATGTTGGCACAAGTCTTGTCACTTTTCTTCAAATGCAAGAAAGTTGGCCAAAGAAGTCAGAATTTGTACAACAGGAAAAGGGTGGAATTTGTATCACTCTATACATCTTCACAAACTTATCACAAGGCTAGACACGAATGCTTATGATCCAAAACTCTCCCAAATTGAAAAACCTCATTTTTATGCCCAAACTGCCAGTTTCTGCAAAACACTAGTCATTTCATTTTTGGCCCCTGCGTTTCTTGTTTCAACACTTCAAATACCTTCCATAAATCATATCAAAGTTATCCAAGCATTCATCCTGCAACTGTGAGCTCTGTTTCAGACATCACCATTTTCAAACTTGGAGGTTGCAGATTAACTCGTGCAGGAAGTTTTGGCCATCCACAAAGCCCCATAAGCATTGGAATAGCTTGAAGGAACATCAAGGAAGCTCACACGATCCTTAGGCCTCACTCAAAGTCCCCAAATTGCCATATCCAAATCCAGCTGAAGGAGGTATTTTTCAAAACTTTATCTCTCTATTTAGGCATCCTCAAGCCACGATTTGTGAAGCAAAAATGTAGTCTCTAGCATGGTGAAGTTGTACATATGCATAGTTGTCATTTATATTAACTGAGCTAAGAGAATTTGAATGTTGAACATGCTGAAATAATTAGGTTAGAAATTAGGGGTGATAAAATTCTCCTTGATCTTTGAGTGTTAGGTTATGAATTTTATATCATTGGAATCGTGAGATTACAAGCTACATGTTTTGTGTTATAAGTTTTTGTTTTTGTGCAAAGAATAGAGAGTTACAGGTTTGAAGCAAATACGCGCGCAAATGGAAGAGGCTGGAGGACAGGGATGATTGTTTTGGGCATTGGCGCCTTGGGCTTGCTGTTTTGACTTTCCACACCCCCTGACTTGATATTTGCACCTCCTGCTTCATATTTTATATTTTTGCATATTTTCTCTTATTTTTTTTATGTTTATTGATTGTAATAATTTTTTCTGAACATTAAAAAGTCACAAAAATATTTTCTTAATTTTTTGCAATTTTATTTTTCTTTTATTTTTTTTTCACATATAAAATAATTTTATTTTAATAAATAGAACTTATTTTCTTATTTATTTGTAAATACTTTAAAAAAATACCATATGTGATCGGTGGATCTGGAACTGACTGTTTAACGCTGGTTCGCGAAATGTCGCGGAAGCAAGAGTCGCCACCGTCTTTTATTTTCTCCAAGTGGAAAGGACAAAAGCACAGAAAAATTCCTTAAAAGAGATTGCTCTCGGTTCGGGAGGTAGGTTATAGAAAGGGAAGGTGTTAGCACCCTTTCTATCCATGGTTATCCATGGGCTCTTAGATACTTGCTCATTTGTGTTTTCAAAATTGTTTGCTTGCTTTTCAATTGTGGGTTAAAAAAGTTTCTTTGAAAAATCTCAGTTCGACTCGTACGTCAGAGTGTTTGAAAAGTTTGTTTTGAAAGCTTTTGAAAAGTGTCAGTGTGAAAAGTCTTTTTGAGTTTGTTTGGAGATTAGAGCAAGTATCCTTGAGAACCTACCTACCCTAAGGAATTCGTCTGTGTAAATGTCCTTTAAAGTAGTGCCATCCCACCATTGAGAGGTAGGTAGCACCACCGTTGGAGGTGTTCGGGTCAATTCGTTTGTAGGGACATGGTGATCACCAGAGCAATGGGAAGATACCTTAGAAGCTACCCTCATGCCAGGTTCCCGGATCATGAGGACTTACTAAGACGTCCTCTACTCGACGATCACCTTTCGAAAGGCAACAATGAGGCGTACCCTAGGGGTGGTGTGTGCAATTCGTGTGCCATGTTTCAATTATTTTATCTTGTCATGTTTGTTGTGATCTACGCTTGATTTTATTTTTAGGGCCATACATTCTTTCATGCTTTTTGTTAACAGTTATATACTTGCGAGAAAATAAATCTAAACTATTACAAATGGCGCGGGTCCACATCGCCAAAATAAACCGAACCCGATTTGACTGAAAGTAAAGAAGCAATAAAATAAAAGTGCGAGAAATAAAGTTACAAGGCTTTGGGACGTGTACATAATTATAATAAATGACATAAAATAAATGCGCAAATTAAATAAATTATGAACATGGGCGTTGGACCCTTTCGCAATAAGTTAAAATTAATGAAGAATTAAAATTAAAATTAAATGTTTTGGTATTTTTGTGTTTTTTAAGATTTAAAAGAAAAAGAATTAATTAAAACAAAAAAAATTGGATGTAAACCCTAATTCTAATGTTTTTTTAAGTTATTAAGAAAAAGATTGAATTTTTAACCTAATTTAAATCTAAGTTATTTATATACATTTAATTATAAAAAATAAAATAAATAAATAAATAATAATATTATGGAAAAACAAAAGGAAAGATCAAAAGGAGTGGAAATTATTAATTAACCTAATTCTAATTATTTTTGGATTTTTATTTATTAAAAGAATTAAAGTTAAAACCTATTTTACTAAATTAATTTACATGTTAATTATCTACAAGAAAATAAATAAAATAAATATTTTTTTTATTTTATTTTTCTGATTTTTTGATGTTTTTGTATTTTGTTAAAAAAAATAATTAGTTAAATAAACAATAATTAAAATAAGAATAACAATTAAAACAAGAATAAAAAAAAATAAAAATAAAATAGTGAAGGCAAACCAGGGGGGGTAGCCCCAAATTGGGAGGTACAGGCCTGGCAATCTGGCCTATTTATCTTTGAGTTCGTTGACTTTTTAAATCTTGTATGATGCATTGACTGGGAGTACAGCGTGTTCATCCATCTCATGCCTTTGGATTAATCCCCAGGAAGACGTGTCATGCTTGATCTTGAGGCGTATGGTGAACCCCAGCGTGGAGCCTGCATAGGAATTGTTATACAAAAATAATATGGAATTTGTTCAGACCTGGGACTTGAACCCAGGTCTTGGGGGTTGTACGCATCACGTGTTGCCAACTGAGCCATTGAACTTCATTTAATATATTATATCACATAAATAATAAAAAACAAAACCAAGGCAATTGTGGTCCAGCGCGCGAAGTTTTTAAACCAACGAATCAGCAATTGCCACGATATCTTCGTCTTCACGTCCTGTAAACAAAAGCGTATGGCCACGGTTTTGCAAGTGTGGTGTTAGGGGACTTTTGGAAAAATAGCGAATAGCCATATAAGCTACATAAATTGTTCGCGAATGGTGGTTTATGTCCGTCTCAATGCACTGGATTCAATGGCCATGGTCTGAAGCTTTGATTTTTCTCCTTTGCAAAAGCCCTAATTTTAAAAACCTGTAACCCTAATATTCAAAAATGGTAGAATCGCATATGGCTTATGAAAACCCAATTGAACACATCAGTTAGCTTGGAAACTTCACATTAAACAAGAATTCATAAATAAAAAGTGCAAAGGATGCTTAAAAAATGATGCACGATTTCAACAATTTTTCTTTACAGTTTGAGTTGTAGCTACCACTTCTTTGCGCTTTGATTGATGTTAGGGATTGGCACACGTCCAGAGTTTGTCCAGGAAGCTATTAGAAAAAGAATTAAGGCTTCCCACTTTTTTCAACCTTGATTTCAGATTTGACTTATATGGCTAATTTTTCAAGTTGTCCATAAGCTTTTGAGCGCAGCCTTTGATGTCTTATGGTTAGGGTTTGACTTGGTGCTTATGATGGAAGAGAATTGGCTTGCTAACTGACCTAGATTCATGCTCATGAGAGAACTAGTCCTAGGGTTTTTTCATTAACAAATTTCCCTTCTTTTAAGCCAAGACCAAGACTTAGTGTGCAATTTAACCCTAGCCTGAGTTTTTGAATTGGCCCATGATATATGGAAGTTGTCCAAATTCACATGACACTTATTCCATTGGTTTTTGAATTTTATTTGAATTTTCAAAGATTTAAAATGAATTAAATTATCAAAAATTAAATAAAATAGAAAAATCAATATTTGGTCTTGAAATTAATCATGGGACACGTGTGTGGCATGACAAGGATGAATCAAGTGGAAGAAAGTGGGCCCTTTTGTCAAAAATTGGAATTTCAAGGATAGTTGACTTTTGCCATTTCACAAAAATTTCCCAACTTCTACAAGGCATAACTTGCTCAATTTTTAAGCTTTTCACATGTTCTTGGACATTTTGGAAAGGTCTTTGAGTTCTTTAACCAATGCCTTTGGTCCCATGTCATTTTGATTTTCCAATCTCAAGTTATGGCCTTTGACTTAAAGTCCCTTTTTGTTGACTTTTGAAAATGACCTATAATGTTGAAATTGATAACTTTTTGTGAGAGCATTTCTTGGACTTGAAGTATGAAGATGAGTTGTAGGGAATGTCTTTCTCTTCAAAATGAGCTTTGGATGGAATTTTTCTGATAATCCATGTGAAAGTTATGCCCTGGTCAATTTCAGTTGACTTTTTCAGCTGTCCAAATAAGGAAACTTTTGCATCTTGATGATTTTCTGAGCCAAATTTTGAGAATCATGATCAAGCATTGATCAAATGATGTTTGTGGCTTCAAAATGATATGTTGACCAAAAATTTGAACTTTTGACTGTCAAATGACCATTTTGCCCCTACAGTTGACTGTAGTGCAATTTAGGGTTTTGACTGTGCAATCTTGAGCTGAATGCCTTGAAACTTGATATGAGGATGCTTGACCATGTTTGTAAGCATATGAGACTTGATTGAGCCTTTGAAAACTTCATTTTCTTGATCAGAACACAAACCCTAGTTTTGACTGTATAGGAGACAGTTGAACTGTGCAACCCTTGGGGGAGTTTTATGACTTGGCTTGGCAATTTCTTGAAGAATATGGGAGGGCAAATTTTGGGGTATAACAGTTGCCCCTGTTCAATCTTCTTAGACCTGAGGATGCAGATTGGCTGACGTGCCTTTCGTAATCCGAGGGTAGAAGATGATTGGACACTAGAGTGCCCAGAAATTTGCGCTCACATGTTAGCAATGATGGGGGAATGGGCTTATAGATGCCATCTGGATGTTTGATTGCGTAAGAGATTCCTTAGCGAGAACCTGCATACCTGCAACAGAGAAGTAAATACCTGACACGTTGCAGGAGTTGATTTCCAGATGCTTGGTATAGATGTGTCCTGACTGGTTACAGGAGCTGGGTCTGGATCTTCAAACGGTGATGAAGTTGTCTCTACTGACAGGTTGTTTCCAAGGACGAGTGGTCTTTAACGACGGGTGTCTATAGCGACTAGTGTCTATGACGAGTGTCTATAACGACAAGTGTCTATGATGACGAGTGTCTATACCGACGAGTGTCTACACTGACGAGTGTCTATACCGACGAGTGTTTATAACGACAAGTGTCTACACTGACGAGTGTCTATACCGACGAGTGTCTATCACGACGAGTGTCTATCACGACGAGTGTCTATCACAACGAGTGTCTATACCGACGAGTGTCTATCACGACGAGTGTCTATCACGACGAGTGTCTATCACGACGAGTGTCTATCACGACGAGTGTCTATCACGACGAGTGTCTATTACGACGAGTGTCTATTACGACGAGTGTCTATCACGACGAGTGTCTATCACGACGAGTGTCTATCACGACGAGTATCTATCACGACGAGTGTCTATCACGACGAGTGTCTATAACGACGAGTGTCTATAACGACGAGTGTCTATCACGACGAGTGTCTATCACGACGGGTGTCTATCACGACGAGTGTCTATCACGACGAGTGTCTATTACGACGAGTGTCTATCACGACGAGTGTCTATCACGACGGGTGTCTATAACGACGAGTGTCTATAACGACGGGTGTCTATAACGACGAGTGTCTATCACGATGAGTGTCTATAACGACGAGTGTCTATAACGACGAGTGTCTATTACGACGGGTGTCTATAACGACGAGTGTCTATCACGACGAGTGTCTATCACGACGAGTGTCTATCACGACGAGTGTCTATAACGACGAGTGTCTATCACGACGAGTGTCTATAACGACGAGTGTCTATAACGACGAGTGTCTATTACGACGGGTGTCTATAACGACGAGTGTCTATCACGACGAGTGTCTATAACGACGAGCTGTATCAGAGGAATCTTTAGGCATTGATTTAAACTGGATTTGTATTCTTTGACTGGATTTGTCTCTTATGACGGGATTTGTCTTTTCTGACGGTGTTTTGTCTATTCTGACATAGCTGATCATTCAACTGTATCCTTCCTGAAAGGTAAAGGTCAGTTATATGCAGTGCGTGATATGAATCAAGCAACGGCATAAATGCGATTGTATGACATGATGCGTACATGCATGTGTCATGATGTATGAAAATGTGATGTTTATGAATGTATGCTTTCGTCTAGGAAAATAAATCCTTGACGGGTGCCGGGAAGTCACTCCTGGGCTGATGTTGGAGAATAAGCTTTTGCTTCCGCTGGGGATGATAAGACTTTACTGAGGACGGTCTTTTCCGTGGCTATCGGCTGAGGATAACCCAGTTATATCCTGGTAAGGAAATAACTCTTTGAACAAAGTCGGACAACGCGTTCGCGTTCTGCAGGGAGTGAAAGTATCTGGGTCGCATTCTTCAGTCGAACCTATCTTGGTACTTCGATGGATAGAGAAACCGGATCTTTTAGACAACTCCTTATTGCCCCAGTTTCAGTGGGAGGAGGCACTTGTGGGAGTACTTGACAAGTCTTCTGGTAGGCAGGTGCCGAGATGCTGGGACATAGTCGTACGCTTTGATCCCTAACTTTTGCCTGGACCGCCCTTTCGGGTTTTCAGTCCACCGGGATACCCATTTTTGCCCAAGCCGCCTTTTCAGGTTTTCGACTTGCCGGGTGTACAGATTTTTTTTCATTTCATCCCTTCATTTTGCCCGAACCCTTTTGGTTCGCCGGGAAGCCCTTATTTTTGCCTAGGTATGTCAACCTAGCGGGTCTTTGATTTTGCGTAGTATTTTTTCGACTATGTCCACTCTCCGAATGTAGGGAGTTGCCCCTGTTAGCAGCGTTTTGTCATGCCACCAGAAGGTATTTGATTAGGCAAGATTCGTTGCTGGAGTACCCCAAGTGACTCAGGCGGAGATTTGCCCCAGGCTATTAGGCGTTTTGAGAGATTCTCTGAATTGACTTAACTGCCCCAGATGATGGACAATGATCATGTCGTGCCCCTTGATTGGAGATACTCTGTTCATTAGGCATTCGTCGTGCGGATTTCTATGCTGTTCAAACAAAAAGTCATATGCAAACAAAGTTACGTTAAAAATGCAAAGCTTATGTCTGTCTTGAAGATTTTGAAAATGCATTTTTTCATAAAACATGTGAATGCTTGTAAAACATGTTGTCAACTATGTATTTACTGTAGGCCTTCAGGAGTCAGGATACCTTTCGTAACAGTATGCTTTCAAACTAACCCATGCTTCAGCTAGGACTTTTAAGGGTTATAACGTGGCCTGGTTCACGGTTTAAGAAACAAAGGATAAAGGCTCAAATTATTTGTACCCACCCGCTCTTCGTGATGTTCTCCAAACCTAAACTCAGTTGATCATACGTTAGACCTTGTTTGAGTCTTTGCTCTGATTTTCCGGTGATGATTCGGATGTTGATAACTTATTTTGAATAGGCAGTCATTTCCTTTTGTCGGTGAGGGTTGGTAAGTCCTCTTTCTTGTCTGATTATTTTTTTTTTGTTATCCCTTTCTTTTTGCCTGAACTGTTTCCTTTTTTGGAATTACAGTCAGCGGGATGCCCCAGTTTTGTAAGTCTCCTTCATGGGTTTTGACTTAATGGGTTTTTTTTTTTTTTTTTTTTTTTTTTTTTTGAAAGATAATGACTGCCTTTCTTTATGATTGTTCTGAACCATCACTGTCTTTCTTCGTTTCGTAAGGATCTTTTTTGGTGCTATTCGTTATGCACTTGGATCAACTGAGAGACTACCCTGCCCCAGGTTATGATTAAGGGTTTTAAATTTCGAAAAGAAAAACTCCTACTTCTTTGGCTCAAAGGGGTTGACGAGGGATTATCTTTCTTACTACTCCAGTGTTTAGGAATTGAAACAATGCCTGTACCTCATCAGCGGAGTCTGTTCAAAAGCATACTGTAGATTATGGTATCGTTTTCGTCATCCTCCCTCAAGAGGCTTAGAATTATTAGTCGAACGTTGATCATCAGAAAAAAAATATGAAAATAATTTGCACATAGTGAATATGAAATAATTACTTCAAAACAGACATGTGTAATGCATTAATGAAATAACCAAGTTTGACATGAAATAAAATGTTTGAACAATTGAAAGAAAATTACAACTTGAATATTTGAATGAACAAAACTAAGCCTAGCCATGTCTTGGCAAGGGAGCAGTGATCACATTGGGAGCCTCTGGAGAGTCGAGCTGGACTTCCTTTGCGTCAATCAGATCTTGAACCCTGTTTCTCAAAGTCCAACAGTCATCTGTAGCATGCCCCGGGCTGTCGGAATGATAGGCGCAGCGAGCATTGGGATTGTACCTCGAGGGTGTCCTGTTAGGATTCTTCGGGGGATCCATGAGGGTTACCAACTTGGTTTCCAGCAACTGTGGCAATATTTGTGACAAAGTCATGCCGAGGGGGGTAAATTGCCTCTTAGGTCTCTCTTCCCTTTGTTGATGGTGACGCTGAGGAGCACCGGCCGGTTTTGCGATAGCTACTGCGTTGACAGCACTAGATTCTCTCTTGGATGGTTTCTTCTCAGTGTTCGAGGAGTCACCATTCTGTATTTTCCCTGACTTGATGCCCGCTTCGATTCTTTCTCCGGTCAAGATTAGATCTGTAAACCCAGCAGCAGAATTCCCAATCAGGTGGTTGAAGAATGGACTAGACAGGGTCCCCAAGAACATGTCGACGAGCTCGCGGTCAGTCAACGGTGGCTGCACCCTGCCAGCTAGGTCTCTCCACTTCTGAGCGTACTCTTTAAAACCTTCACTTGCACCTAACGACATACCCTGAAGTTGGGTACGTGTGGGGGCAAGGTCGGCATTATATTGATACTGCTTGTAAAAAGCAGTGGCCAGATCCTCCCAGTTACGAATGCTGATTCCATCCAGCTGATAGAACCATTCGAGATGAGTCCCTGAAAGACTCTCCTGGAAGAAGTGGATCCAAAGGTTCTTGTCTGCTGTGTAAGGCTGGATCTTCCTTACATAAGAACGGAGGTGCATCTTGGGACAGGAAGCCCCGTCATACTTCACAAAGGCAGGTGCCTTGAACTTGTGTGGGATCACCACCCTAGTAGATAACCCCAAGTCTCCGAAATCCAGTCCAGGCACCCGCTGAACTTCCATAGCCTTTAATCTGTCTTCCAGCTGCTTGTACCGGTCTTCAGCAGGAGGGTATTGTTCGTCGTTGAAGTCTGTTTCAGTATCAGAGCCCACAGGAGTAGGGACCTCTCTTTCTTGGTGACTACCTTCCCCTACAGATGGGGTAGCCCTTTCAGCCTCAATCTGTAAAGTGTTCCCGAGTCTGCGCCCAGTGTTAAATAGCACAGTCCTCCTCTTCTTCTTAGTCTTCTTTAGAAGCATGGTCTTCAACTCTTGTTGACCCTGAGCCAAGCCCTTGATCAGCTCCTGAAATTGGGCGTTCTGCGCCTGAAATTGGGCGTTCTGCGCCTGAAGAGCCTTGATAGATGCCTCGGTTGATGATTCAGGATTCATGACGATCGGCTGAAATAAACAGCGAAGAAGGGTGAGCAACCTGTCAAAGGGACACCTGCAATGCAATGAGATGTATGACATGCATGCAATGATTTCAGGGACCTCGCAGGGTAAACAGAGAAACTTGTTAGAGTTGGAAACTGGCAACTTGATTGAAGGAACTTCCTGTTGTAGAGAGCCCTTCTTCAAGGGTCAAAGGCTCACCATATCCAGTGGGTCATAGCCACTGACAACCTTGGCTAGAGGAAAATAAATCCTCTTTGCCCCTGGCTAGACAGTTGGTTCATCATGACCTGCATCACAAGCCCTTGAGATCCTTGAAATGGGTTAGGATGTATGCAATGGTATGATATCATGCTATGCATGGGGTGATGTAGGTAAACCCTGTTATGAGTCCCAATTAAGGACTATAAACAGACCCTGCAAGAAATTCAGTATACTTTGTTATGAGTCCTAATTAAGGACTATAAACAAAACCTGCAAGAAATTTGGTAAACCTTGTCATGAGTCCTAGTTAAGGACTATAAACAAAACCTGCAAGTAGTTCATGTGTCAGCTAACAAGCATGCAAGTAGGCAAGTACAAAGGCACACAAGTCACACAAAAGAGCCCTTAGAGTTTAGGCCAGCATGAGGTCTAGGTATTACCCTCTTGAAGTTGGTGGGTTCAACCTGTCCTAATCAAAGTAACCGGGTTCTAAGGTTCCCAATATCACGGGATTGCTTTCATTGTTCATCGTTTCGATTTAGCCACTGAACTGGCAACCGAAATATTCCAGGAAAGCAACCCTCAA
Source organism: Vicia faba (assembly GCA_948472305.1). Lineage (NCBI taxonomy): Eukaryota > Viridiplantae > Streptophyta > Magnoliopsida > Fabales > Fabaceae > Vicia > Vicia faba. The sequence goes on from CATIWC010001356.1 coordinate 143,093, forward strand.
TTGAGTGTAGTATCGAGTATCAACCAACCTCGGACTGCACCAAAGTCAGTTATCTCACTACCCTAAAGAGGCCAAGATAGTTCAATTAAGGTTCCTAAGGTCTGTTGATGCTTCACGACACCGCGCGGAGGCCCCGTACTCTCCTTGACTGAACTCAAGGGTTACCGGTACACACCAAAGTGCCACATCAACGTAGCAGACTGTTTCAACCATGTCGGTATACCCCGCACAGTTCCCTCACAACCTTGTTGCTACTTTCTAAGAAGGTATCCCCCAGATCCGGGTTAGGATCTATAGAACTCCCAAGCAACCCACAATAATAAAGCAAGCAAAGAAGACAATTGAAAACATAGTTATGAGCTAGCCCTAAGGTACACCCCACTTTAAGTGTAATATCCCCAGCAGAGTCGCCAGTTCTGTGATCGGTGGATCTGGAACTGACTGTTTAACGCTGGTTCGCGAAATGTCGCGGAAGCAAGAGTCGCCACCGTCTTTTATTTTCTCCAAGTGGAAAGGACAAAAGCACAGAAAAATTCCTTAAAAGAGATTGCTCTCGGTTCGGGAGGTAGGTTATAGAAAGGGAAGGTGTTAGCACCCTTTCTATCCATGGTTATCCATGGGCTCTTAGATACTTGCTCATTTGTGTTTTCAAAATTGTTTGCTTGCTTTTCAATTGTGGGTTAAAAAAGTTTCTTTGAAAAATCTCAGTTCGACTCGTACGTCAGAGTGTTTGAAAAGTTTGTTTTGAAAGCTTTTGAAAAGTGTCAGTGTGAAAAGTCTTTTTGAGTTTGTTTGGAGATTAGAGCAAGTATCCTTGAGAACCTACCTACCCTAAGGAATTCGTCTGTGTAAATGTCCTTTAAAGTAGTGCCATCCCACCATTGAGAGGTAGGTAGCACCACCGTTGGAGGTGTTCGGGTCAATTCGTTTGTAGGGACATGGTGATCACCAGAGCAATGGGAAGATACCTTAGAAGCTACCCTCATGCCAGGTTCCCGGATCATGAGGACTTACTAAGACGTCCTCTACTCGACGATCACCTTTCGAAAGGCAACAGTGAGGCGTACCCTAGGGGTGGTGTGTGCAATTCGTGTGCCATGTTTCAATTATTTTATCTTGTCATGTTTGTTGTGATCTACGCTTGATTTTATTTTTAGGGCCATACATTCTTTCATGCTTTTTGTTAACAGTTATATACTTGCGAGAAAATAAATCTAAACTATTACAAATGGCGCGGGTCCACATCGCCAAAATAAACCGAACCCGATTTGACTGAAAGTAAAGAAGCAATAAAATAAAAGTGCGAGAAATAAAGTTACAAGGCTTTGGGACGTGTACATAATTATAATAAATGACATAAAATAAATGCGCAAATTAAATAAATTATGAACATGGGCGTTGGACCCTTTCGCAATAAGTTAAAATTAATGAAGAATTAAAATTAAAATTAAATGTTTTGGTATTTTTGTGTTTTTTAAGATTTAAAAGAAAAAGAATTAATTAAAACAAAAAAAATTGGATGTAAACCCTAATTCTAATGTTTTTTTAAGTTATTAAGAAAAAGATTGAATTTTTAACCTAATTTAAATCTAAGTTATTTATATACATTTAATTATAAAAAATAAAATAAATAAATAAATAATAATATTATGGAAAAACAAAAGGAAAGATCAAAAGGAGTGGAAATTATTAATTAACCTAATTCTAATTATTTTTGGATTTTTATTTATTAAAAGAATTAAAGTTAAAACCTATTTTACTAAATTAATTTACATGTTAATTATCTACAAGAAAATAAATAAAATAAATATTTTTTTTATTTTATTTTTCTGATTTTTTGATGTTTTTGTATTTTGTTAAAAAAAATAATTAGTTAAATAAACAATAATTAAAATAAGAATAACAATTAAAACAAGAATAAAAATAAATAAAAATAAAATAGTGAAGGCAAACCAGGGGGGGGGGGGGGGGGTAGCCCCAAATTGGGAGGTACAGGCCTGGCAATCTGGCCCATTTATCTTTGAGTTCGTTGACTTTTTAAATCTTGTATGATGCATTGACTGGGAGTACAGCGTGTTCATCCATCTCATGCCTTTGGATTAATCCCCAGGAAGACGTGTCATGCTTGATCTTGAGGCGTATGGTGAACCCCAGCGTGGAGCCTGCATAGGAATTGTTATACAAAAATAATATGGAATTTGTTCAGACCTGGGACATGAACCCAGGTCTTGGGGGTTGTACGCATCATGTGTTGCCAACTGAGCCATTGAACTTCATTTAATATATTATATCACATAAATAATAAAAAACAAAACCAAGGCAATTGTGGTCCAGCGCGCGAAGTTTTTAAACCAACGAATCAGCAATTGCCACGATATCTTCGTCTTCACGTCCTGTAAACAAAAGCGTATGGCCACGGTTTTGCAAGTGTGGTGTTAGGGGACTTTTGGAAAAATAGCGAATAGCCATATAAGCTACATAAATTGTTCGCGAATGGTGGTTTATGTCCGTCTCAATGCACTGGATTCAATGGCCATGGTCTGAAGCTTTGATTTTTCTCCTTTGCAAAAGCCCTAATTTTAAAAACCTGTAACCCTAATATTCAAAAATGGTAGAATCGCATATGGCTTATGAAAACCCAATTGAACACATCAGTTAGCTTGGAAACTTCACATTAAACAAGAATTCATAAATAAAAAGTGCAAAGGATGCTTAAAAAATGATGCACGATTTCAACAATTTTTCTTTACAGTTTGAGTTGTAGCTACCACTTCTTTGCGCTTTGATTGATGTTAGGGATTGGCACACGTCCAGAGTTTGTCCAGGAAGCTATTAGAAAAAGAATTAAGGCTTCCCACTTTTTTCAACCTTGATTTCAGATTTGACTTATATGGCTAATTTTTCAAGTTGTCCATAAGCTTTTGAGCGCAGCCTTTGATGTCTTATGGTTAGGGTTTGACTTGGTGCTTATGATGGAAGAGAATTGGCTTGCTAACTGACCTAGATTCATGCTCATGAGAGAACTAGTCCTAGGGTTTTTTCATTAACAAATTTCCCTTCTTTTAAGCCAAGACCAAGACTTAGTGTGCAATTTAACCCTAGCCTGAGTTTTTGAATTGGCCCATGATATATGGAAGTTGTCCAAATTCACATGACACTTATTCCATTGGTTTTTGAATTTTATTTGAATTTTCAAAGATTTAAAATGAATTAAATTATCAAAAATTAAATAAAATAGAAAAATCAATATTTGGTCTTGAAATTAATCATGGGACACGTGTGTGGCATGACAAGGATGAATCAAGTGGAAGAAAGTGGGCCCTTTTGTCAAAAATTGGAATTTCAAGGATAGTTGACTTTTGCCATTTCACAAAAATTTCCCAACTTCTACAAGGCATAACTTGCTCAATTTTTAAGCTTTTCACATGTTCTTGGACATTTTGGAAAGGTATTTGAGTCCTTTAACCAATGCCTTTGGTCCCATGACATTTTGATTTTCCAATCTCAAGTTATGGCCTTTGACTTAAAGTCCCTTTTTGTTGACTTTTGAAAATGACCTATAATGTTGAAATTGATAACTTTTTGTGAGAGCATTTCTTGGACTTGAAGTATGAAGATGAGTTGTAGGGAATGTCTTTCTCTTCAAAATGAGCTTTGGATGGAATTTTTCTGATAATCCATGTGAAAGTTATGCCCTGGTCAATTTCAGTTGACTTTTTCAGCTGTCCAAATAAGGAAACTTTTGCATCTTGATGATTTTCTGAGCCAAATTTTGAGAATCATGATCAAGCATTGATCAAATGATGTTTGTGGCTTCAAAATGATATGTTGACCAAAAATTTGAACTTTTGACTGTCAAATGACCATTTTGCCCCTACAGTTGACTGTAGTGCAATTTAGGGTTTTGACTGTGCAATCTTGAGCTGAATGCCTTGAAACTTGATATGAGGATGCTTGACCATGTTTGTAAGCATATGAGACTTGATTGAGCCTTTGAAAACTTCATTTTCTTGATCAGAACACAAACCCTAGTTTTGACTGTATAGGAGACAGTTGAACTGTGCAACCCTTGGGGGAGTTTTATGACTTGGCTTGGCAATTTCTTGAAGAATATGGGAGGGCAAATTTTGGGGTATAACACCATACATTTTTATTTTTATTATTCATACACATAAAATATTTATTTTCATACACATTTTAATTTTTATATAAATTTTTTTATTTTCTTGTATAAAAATGGACAAAAAATAAATAGAGAACATATATTTTCTTTTAATCAAAAATTAGGGTTTCCCCTTTCAAAAATAAAACTATTATTTTTTCCTTTTTTCTAGGGCTTAAGTTATTTATTTTCTCATACCTTAAACAAAATACAAAATGATTTTGCATAAATACATTTGCATTGCACTTTAATTATTTGTTTATTTATTTAATTTGCACATAATTCAATTGGGTTGTAATAGTATTTTAGGGTTTATTTTTGTGCAATATCCCCATTCAAAAAACTTGTATCCCCCCTCCCATAATAATTGTTGTAATAGCTTAGTTTACTTTTACGCAATTTATCGCATTTATACCATGTGTAGTAAATTAGGGTTTTGCATGTTAAGACCAAAAACAAACAAATAGAATGACCTAATCCAAGACAAATAAATGCATGTAAAATGACACACATTGCACACAAGCACACTTAGGGTCTCACCCACTTGGTTTCCTAAACAAAAATGGCCATGGTATGCATGCAAAGTATCTTGGCAAAACAATACAAAAATGAGATCATAGTCCCTCGATGACGCTATCAAAAGGTTGCCTAAATAAATGATCTTGGTCCCTCAAAATGCTAAAGATACTTGGCAACATTGCTATCATGGTCATACGATGACCCACGCCCGTCCTGTTTAACATCCAAAGATAGGGTTGTTTACCAAATCAATGGTAAATCAACAATGTCAAAGGAATAAAAATGTACAAGAAAGACTTTTTGAGTAGGTAGAATGCTTCTAATTACTTGATCAACTTCAAAACAAATCCTTGCTATTTTCAAACAAGCACACACATTTCAAAACCTTTCCAAACATCTTTCAAAACATTGAAACATTTTTCAAAAGACAAACATATTTGTATACATTCTTACGAACGAGAATCATTACAAAGATTGCCTAAACGATGGCCTCTTTTCAAAATACTTTCAAAATCACACCAAACACAAAGCACCATTTCAAAAAATTGCAAAAGCAAAGCAAGTGATCTAAACAAGTAACTAAGAGCCCATGGAAAACCGTGGATGAAAAGGGTGCTAGCACCTTCCCTTTTCATAATCTACCCCCCGAACTCAAAAACAATCTCAAAGGTCTTTCTTGTGCTTTTTTACCTTTCCTTTTGGATAAAAGAAAAGTCGGTGGCGACTCTTTCTAACTGCGACATTTGCAAACACAAACGCAAAACCTCAAGTCAGTTCTCCCACCGCATCACAGAACTGGCGACTCTGCCGGGGACTTTATAAAAGTGGGGTTACCTTAGGGTTTTAGATCACCTTTACATGCTTATCTTGCTTGACTTGTTTGCTTTACACTTTGGTTCTATTGTTTGGGTTTGAATCCTTACCCTGATTTGGGATACATTATAGGTAAATAGCAATACATTGTGGAAACTGTGTGGGGTATACCGACATGGTCTAAGCAATAGCTATATTAGTGTGACATATTTGTGGGTACCGGTAGACTTTGAGTTAATCAAAGAGAATACGGGGCCGCTGAATGATGTCATGAAGCACTAATGAACTTCTAGAACCTTTACTTGACCAACTTGGCCTTTTAGGATGTAGTGAGATGACCGACTTTGGTGCAGTCCGAAGTTGGTAGATACTCGATACTACACTCATTGAGGGTTGGTTCCTTGGAATATTTCGGTCGCCAGTAAAGAGGCTGAATTGAAACAATGAACAAGGAAACAATCTAGTGATATTGAGCTCCTTAGAACCCGGTTACTATTTCTAGGACAGGTTGAGCCAACTAAACTTCAAGAGGGTACTTACCTATGAAACCCCATGCAAGCCTAAACTGGGAACTTGTGTGATTTCTTGTACATATATACTTGTGCATAACATCATGGACATCATGAGCATCATTTGCATCCACTAACCATTTCAAGGATTTTGGAATTTCATCTTTGTTCCTGTTTTGTAGGTTATGGATTCACTTCGCAGGAAAACTATCCAAATAAACCTTGTAAGAATTCCTCCACAACTCAAGGAGCTAGCTTCAAGGATTCCTGAGAATTCTCCATTCACCGAGAGACATGGTCGTATACTCAACTTGGTCACCACCAACACAGAGGAGGATATGCTGAAAGTTCTCTTCCAGTTCTTTGACCCTTTGCATCATTGCTTCACATTTCCTGACTATCAACTTGTGCCTACTTTGGAGGAATTTTCTCAACTCTTGAGGGTTCCTATTCTCAATCAACTACATTTCAACAGTACGGAAAGAGATCCAAATCCGGAAGAGATTTCTCAAGCTCTGCACTTGCACTCATCTGATGTCACAACACATTGGGAAACTAGAAGTGGTGTCAAAGGCTTCTTGTCAAAGTTTCTGTTTGAGAAGGCCCAAAGCTGTTGGAATTCTCTAGACTTGCAAGCTTTTGAAGAGATTATATCTCTTATCATCTATGGGATGGTCTTGTTCCCTAATCCTGACCAACTCATAAATGTGAGTGCTGTCAAAATCTTCATGTCTCGCAACCCGGTGCCTACATTGCTTGGGGATATCCTCCACTCTTTTCACACTCGTACAATGAGGAAAATAGGTGTTCTCATGTGTTGCACTCCTCTCCTGGCAAGATGGTTTATTTCTCATCTTCCCCAATCAGTCTTGAAGAATGAGCAAGGTTTGAGGTGGTCACAAAGGTTGATGACACTTACACATTCAGATATTCATTGGTGTTCTCGATCCAAAGAGAATGTTATCATCGTCGACCGTTATGGGGAATTCCCTAATGTCCCTCTACTTGGAATTAGGGGAGGCATCACCTACAACCCATGCTTGGCTCTAAGACAGTTTGGTTATACCCGAAGGGATGGCCCACATGACATGCTGATTCAAGGCTTGGTTTTCGACTTCGACAACGACAATCAAGGACTTCGTCAAAGGTTCATCCGAGCTTGGAGGATTCCTAACAAGGTAGACAGTAAGACCTTCAGACACAAGAATTCCATCCCCCTTGAGCCTTACCTCAAGTAGGTACGAACCCGCGCCCAAAGTCTTATGATGCCTTACCCTCCATTCTCCCGGTGATTATAGAGCCTGTTAAGGAAGGAGAGGTTCCATACACCCTCCTACATCCTGACATGCCAACATCACTCGAATATCTGCAAAGGAGTTGGATACAACTCAAGGGAGAGCGCAATACTTTCGAAGCCCAATTCTACGCAAGCGACAAGAAGGTTTTGGAACTCACTCGACTACTTCATGAAGAGAAGACTCTCAACACCTACATTGCACCAAAGAGGATGCGCAACGTCTTTTTACCTTAGAATTTTGTATTATTTTTCCCAAGGGGCATTGATGTACTAACAATTCTATCTTATTAATATGATGTGTGTTTATTTTTTTTTAAAACAAATTTGAATTTATGAATCCTTGAAAGCATTACATGAATACATATCATTCATCGTATGCATAAACAGGTCTTCACACCAAGTTTCCTCATTTCTTTGCTGTTTATTTCAGCAAGATGGATATTGAACAAACGATCAAAGATTTGCAAGCTCAGAATTCACAATTTCAACAGCTACTCTTGACCTTAGGCAAGGGGCAGAAGGAGCTCAAGACTCTTCTAGAGAAGGAGAAAGAGAAAAAGAAGAAGAAGCGAGCCAGTGTGGTTATCATGGGCAGAAGGTTTGAAGAACAAGCCAGGCGGACTTTGGAATTTCCCTCAACCTCTGAGGAAGGGGAAAGAAAAGGTAAAGAGACGGCAGTACCATCTGATTCTGAAGCAGAAGAAGAGGAATATGAGGACTACTCTGAACAACAATACCCTCCGGTCGATGACAAATACAAAAGCCTGGAAGAACGTCTAACTGCTATGGAGATACAACGAGTACTGCGGCTAAACTTTGAGGAGTTGGGGCTGGTATCTGGAATTGTAATCCCTCATAAATTTAAAGTGCCACTATTTTCCAAGTATGATGGGGTGTCTTGTCCCAAAATGCACCTACGATCTTATGTCAGGAAAATTCAACCACATTCTGCTGACAAAGACTTGTGGGTCCACCTTTTCAAGGACAGTTTATCAGGAACGCAACTTGATTGGTTCTACCAGTTGGAGAGGGCAGATGTCCATAATTGGGAAGACTTGTCAGCAACCTTCTATAAACAGTATCAATCCAACGCCGATTTGGCACCAACCCGTACTCAACTCCAGAGTATGGCCATGGTATCCAATGAGGGTTTCAAAGACTACGCCCAAAAGTGGAGGGATTTAGCGGGAAGGGTGCAACCACCTTTATCTGAAAGGGAGCTAGTGGACATGTTCTTGGGAACTCTATCAGGTCCTTTCTTTAATCACCTGATTGGAAGCTCCTCTGCAGGATTCACTGAATTGATTTTAACTGGCGAGAGGGTGGAAGTAGGTATTAGAAGCGGGAAAATTCAAAAAGACGCGTCTACCTCTGCAGCTGTAAAAAAGCCCTTCACATGAAAGAAGGAAGTGTCTATTGTCTATGCACAGAGGAATCAGGGAAGAACCGAACGACGACCAACAGTGGGGGCCGTTATAATTCAAAAGTCTGCATCAGACCAGCAATGAAACAACCAGCCGAGAAATGATCAGCCGAGAAATAACCAGCAAAGGGTGGAAAGGCCTATAAGGCAATTCACCAAGATAAACATGACTCCAGCTCAAGTCCCACCACATCTCTTGAAGTTGAATTTGGCCATGCTAAAAGAGGGCCCTAAAAATCCCAATACTGCATCTCCACATTACCATCCGAATGCCAGGTGTGCTTACCATTCAAAAAGTCCAGGGCACGACACCAACAACTGTTGGGCTCTAAAGAACAAGATTCAAGATCTGATTGACGCAAAGGAAGTTTAATTTGAAGCTCTTGAGAAACCGAATGTTATCTCCGCTCTGATGCCTAGGCATGGACACAATGTCAATGCTGTGGAAGAAGATCTGTTTGTTTCTACTGTGGATGAACTGTTAACTCCTCTCCTAACCATCAAGTTGAATTTGTTGAAAGTTGGGGTGTTCCCAGGTTGTGACCAAGATTGCCATACTTGCCTGTCCTCATCATTTGACTGCCCTCTCTTGAAGAAAGGTATCCAACAATTGATTGATAATCAAGAAATTTTGTTTGAGAAAGCTCCCATTTCACCCATTCTAGTTCCATAAGTTTCAATAATAACCATATACGCCAATCCTTCCAGGGTTCCTAAAAAACCCGTTAGGATTACATCCATTCCTATGACTATTCTGTTGAAGATAACAATGCCCGGACCAGCCCCATACAAATCAGATAAAATGGTACCATGGAACTATGGTGGAGAAATCTACTACCATGGTGTCAAACAGATTGAACAGACTGCCGATGAAGAGAGTTTTTAAGAAGACAATTCCGACATCAGTAACATTGCCGGAACAAGCAAAATTACTCGCAGTGGGAGAATTTTCTCTGCAGAGATTGCGCCTCCAAAGGCAGTCTCTGGACCCGTGGCCGTTCTGAAGATTACATATGTGCCCGTGATTATACCTGCAAGTGTACCCTCAAACAATGACAATACAATTCCTATCTCTACTTGTGCTGCTGAAAATAAAGGAAAGAACATTCAAGAGGAGCCTGTCCTGACGAAGGCTCAATCACTAGCTATTCCTGAGACATCCAAGAAGGAGATGGAAGAAATCCTGAGGATCATTAAGAAAAGTGATTATGATGTGGTGGAACAACTGGGGCAAACCCCCTCCAAAATCTCTATGTTAGCCATGTTGTTGTGCTCTGAGGCATATGCTAAAGCTTTGGTAAAGTGTCTGAAGACGGATCATGTCCCGCAAGAGACGTCTGCGGATCAATTCGAAGAGTGTGTGGCCAGTCTGACAGCCGACAATGGCCTGGGTTTCTCCGATGCTGACTTGACATCCAAAGGGAGAAAGCACAACGATGCACTACATGTCTTAGTGGAGTGTATGGGAACCACCTTAGCCCATGTTTTGGTTGATACTGGATCATCTTTAAATGTCTTGCCAAAGAAAGCCCTGGATTGTGAGGGGCTGACCCTAAAACCCAGTAATATAATTGTGAGAGCATTTGATGGCTCTAAAGGGATGGTCCATGGGGAGGTGGACATCCCGATCAAAGTGGGTACCCAGACGTTTAATTCGACATTTTACATGATGGACATCCGTCCTTCTTACTCTTTCCTATTTGGATGCCCCTGGATTCACAACGTCGGTGCTGTCACCTCGACTTTGCACCAGATGCTCAAGTACCCCGTCCAATGGAAGATCATAATTGTCCGTGGTGAAGAGGAATACATGATTAGTCATCTAAATTATTTCCGTTATATGGAGTTAGATGGCGAGTTCATAGAGACCCCTTTCCAACATTTTGAAGAAGTCTCTGAAGAAATAGCGGCGACCAAGGAAGTATCCTCAACTTCTGTGATCACAAGACCTCCACCTCGGATGTCATCTGTCAAGGATGCAAGGGCAATAGTGGAAGAAGGGGGATCCACCATCTGGGGGCAGCTTCCAGACTTTCCCTACAAATCAGACAAGTTTGGCATGAGGTTTACTTCGACTGCTCAAAAGGCTGTGCATCGCTCCCGTGCCGGAGGTCCACCTGTGAAGATCAGCCACTGAGGGGTTAATGCACTAGAGGACAGTGAAGAAGATGGCATCCTGGAATACTGGATATTTCCTACTATCGGCGGAGGACTGTGCAACTGGGAAGCAAAAGGCTTGGTTCCGATTACTTTCATATCTCAGTAATTTATCTTTTCTATTCATGTTGGACCTGTAATAATTCACAAACAATTCATACTTTAAAAACCTTGTGTCTTACCCGAGGCACAACGGTCCATTTGTAAGGGTTCTTATTTCATTTTCATATGTCATTTCAATGAATCATGGATGCTTTTTCATATATAAAACTTTTGTGCTCATTGTCTTTCTTTTACATTTTATTGTTTTAAGATGGCTATATCCTTACACACACCCACACTCATAAATGCAGGTACCCTTCCATTTCGGATCCCATGGGTAACGATACTGCTATAGCCTTCAGTTACTCTCAAGATCTGGTCTACCAAGCCGAATATGAAGGTGAGGAAGATTGTGAGGTGCCAGGGGAATTGGCAAGATTATTACAGCAAGAAGAAAGAGCAATTCAACCTTATGAGGAGCAGTTGGATACAATCAACTTGGGTACTGAAGAAGATAAAAAGGAAATCAGAATAGGTGCCAATCTAGAGCCAAGTGTCAAGGAGCGCCTAATTCAGCTATTACATGATTACGTTGAGACCTTTGCCTGGTCATACAAAGATATGCCAGGACTTGATACAGACATTGTGGTACACCATCTACCCACAAGAGAAGACTGTTCACCAGTGAAACAAAAAGTCGGCCGCATGAGACCTGACATGTCAGAGAAGATCAAAGCGGAAGTTATGAAACAGTTCAATGCTGGATTTGTGGCTGTTACTTCCTATCCACAATGGGTTGCTAACATTGTGCCTGTGCCTAAAAAAGACGGCAAAGTAAGAATGTTCGTGGATTATAGAGATTTAAACAGGGCCAGCCATAAAGATGACTTTCCACTTCCGCACATCGACATCCTGGTTGACAACACAACTCAAGACAAAGTATTTTCTTTCATGGACGGATTCTCAGGCTATAACCAGATCAAAATGGCTCATGAGGACATGGAGAAAACTACTTTTGTCACACAGTGGGGGACGTTCTGCTACAAAGTGATGCCATTCGGACTGAAGAATGTCGGGGAAACATATCAACGCGCCATGGTAGCTTTGTTTCATGATATGATACATCATGAGATAGAGGTCTACATAGATGACATGATAGCCCGTTCACAAACTGAAGAAGAACACCTTGATAACTTGCAAAAGCTGTTTGTCAGGTTTAAGGAGTACAAGCTAAGATTGAACCCAAACAAGTGTACATTCGGAGTTCGATCCGGTAAACTCTTAGGTTTCATTGTCAGCAACAAAGGCATCGAGGTTGATCCTGCCAAAGTCAAAGCTATACAAGAAATGCCTGCTCCTTGCATTGAGAAGGAGGTCAGAGGTTTTTTGGGACGCCTAAACTACATTGCTAAGTTCATTTCTCACCTAACGTCTACTTGTGAACCCATCTACAAGCTGTTGAAGAAAGATCAGGTAGTCAGATGGAACGACAAATGTCAAGTTGCTATCAATAAAACCAAGGAGTATTTTCTAGAACCTCATGTCCCAATGCCACCCGTCGAGGGAAGACCGCTAATCATGTATCTGACTGTCTTGGAGAATTCAATGGGGTGCGTATTGGGGCAGCATGACGAGTCTGGCTGAAAAGAGCATGCCATTTATTATCTTAGAAAAAAGTTTACCGACTGTGAGACCAGATATTCCCTACTCGAGAAAACTTGTTTCACTTTGGTATGGGCTGCTCGCCGGCTAAGGCACTATATGTTGACTCATACGACTTTGTTGATATCTAAGATGGATCCGATAAAGTACAACTTTGAGAAGCCTGCTTTGTATGGAAGAATAGTTAGATGGCAGATGATCCTAACAGAATACGATATACAGTACACGACCCAAAAGGCTATAAATGGGAGTGTGCTAGCTGATCATCTGGCTCATCAAGCTGTAGAAGATTACCAACACATGAAGTTCAATTTCCATGACGAAGACATAATGACATTGGACAACATTGAAGAGATCAGACCATATGACGGACCTGAACAAGGATCCCAATGGACCCTGTACTTTGATGGGCTTCCAATGCGCTTGGTAACGGTATCGGTGTTGTGCTTATATCTCCAGAAGGTTGCCATACTCCTTTCACTGCCCGACTTTGCTTCAACTGTACAAACAACATGGCAGAGTATGAAGCATTCATCTTTGGACTCAAGGCTGCCATAGACTTGGGAATCAAATCCTTAGATGTGTTTGGGGACTCAGCTTTGATCATCAGTCAGATCAAAGGAGAGTGAGACACTAAGCATCCAAACCTCATCCCTTACAAAGAACATGTCTTGACATTGTTACCACATTTCAAGCAGATTACCTTCGAGCACTTCTCGCAAGAAGAAAATCAGCTAGCAGATGCTCTAGCTACAATGTCATCTATGTTTAAACTTGATTGGGACAATGAGGCTCCCCAAATCTCCATTGAACGGATGGACAAACCCGCACACTTTCACGAGATTAGTACCGAAGAAGTAGTGGACCAGCCTTGGTTTCATGAAGTAAAAAGGTATCTCGAGGCTCAAGAATACCCTGAAGGAGCTTCAGTCAATGACAAAAAGTTCTTAAGGAGATTCTCAACTAAGTTCTTCCTAAGCAATGGCATCCTGTACGAGCGCAATCATGATTCTATTCTGCTACGTTGTATGGACAAGATTGAAGTTGAAAAGGTCATGGCTGAATTGCATGAGGGCACCTTTGGAAGTCACTCTAGCGGGCATACGATGGCTAAGAAGATTCTACGGGAAGGCTATTAATGGTCTACCATGGAAGCTGACTTCTATCAACACTCCCGCACCTGTCACAAATGTCAAATCTATGAAGACAAGGTGCACGTGCCTCTGGTTCCTCTAAATGTCTTAACAGCTCGTTGGCCCTTCGCAATGTGGGGAATCGACATGATTGGAGAGATCAAGCCTACAGCTTCCAATGGACACCGTTTCATTCTGGTGGCCATTGACTACTTCACCAAGTGGGTCGAAGCAGCTTCCTTCGCATCCGTTACTAAGAATGTTGTTGCCCGCTTCATCAAGCAGAATCTTATATGCCGGTAAGGTATCTCCGAAAGGATCATCACTGACAATGGTACAAAACTTAACAATACTATGATCACTTCCGTGTGCGAGCAGTTCAAGATTCAACATCACAATTCATCCCCCTATCTGCCAAAGATGAATGGTGCAGTTGAAGCTGCTAACAAAAATATCAAAAAGATCATACCGAAAATGACAGTCAACTACAAGGACTAGCATGAGATGCTACCGTTTTCTCCCCACGGGTATCGTACCATGGCACGCACATCAACTGGGGCAACACCCTATTCTTTGGTATATGGCATGGAGGCTGTTTTACTTATCGAGGTTCAGATTCCCTCTTTGAGAATCATGAAAGATGCTGGTTTGCATGAAGACGATTGGATTTAGACCCGACTTGATCAACTGAACCTAATTGACGAGAAGAGACTTACTGTTGTTTGCCACGGTCATATGTATCAAAAACAGATGATCAAGGCTTTCAACAAGAAAGTCAGACGCCAGACATATCAAGTCGGGGATCTAGTGATCAAGCGCATCATTTTGCTGCAAAGTGATCCCAGGGGCAAATGGACTCCTACCTATAAAGGACCATTTGTAATCAAGAACATCTTTTCTTGTGAGGCAATGATCTTAACCACCATGGACGGCGACGACCTGCCACACCCTACGAACGCAGACATAGTCAAAAGATACTACGCATAAAGGACCCACTAGGTTGACACACCTAGGAAAAACAAGGGCATCCCGACGAACCAAAAAGGTTTGGGTAAAAATTAGGGATAAAATAAAAAAATCTGTACACCCGACAAGTTGAAAACCTGAAAGGACGACTTGGGCAAAAAAGGGTTTCCCGGTGGACCGAAAACACAAAAGGGCGGTTCAGGCAAAAGTTAGGGAATTAAAGCGTATGACTATATCTCGTCGGATCACTTTAAGGACAATCTCTTCACTGCCAAACCTGAAGCTTCTGATCAATCCAATCATCTTCGGACGAAGCAGCAAATGGACAAGATATTCGGAGTTACGAAGGCTATAGAAGAATGGGAACCCCATGGGATTTTTTACACATAGCTATCTTTGTATAAAAATTTTCTTACTTTTATGACACCATCCTCTTACTAGGATGCCTGTCTCCTTTCTACAAAATACTTATTCAAAGTAAATACAAAGATATCTCTTTCAAAGTACAGAAAACTATTTGCCTTTTACACTTGTGTTTTTATTTGCAAAAACATCCAATGATTCATTGATGAGCATATGCATTTGAACATAATTACTGTTTACAAATAAACAGGATGGAAAAGAACAATTACTGACAGGTTTAAAAGATAGGAAAATGTCTTTAGGCTATTCCATGAGCATCCCCTACAATACATCATCTAGATCCCCAGCGGAGCCAAAACCTTGAAGTACAGATCCCCAGCGGAACTAAAATTTCAAACCTTTAATCCCTATCAGAGTTAAAACTTCTAACTATCAATCCCCAGCGGAAACCATCCAGTTTCTCCAAATTCCCCAACAAGTTATCTTGAAGCCTGGAAATCAACCAGATAACAGTTAACCTTTGTCTCTCCCCAACCTAGGATAATTCCCCAGTAGAGTGGCAGACGACCGAAAACTCCTGAACCTACTCCCCAACAGTAAGCTTTCTTCCCCACCGAATTTTTATTTTTTCAACAGAATGAAGATTCTCATTCTTAATTCCCAAGTGAAGTCACAAAGTTTTCATTACTCCCGAATAGAATGAAGATTCTCATTCTTAATTCCCCGCAGAAGTCATCAGAGTCTTCCTTATTCTCCAGCAGATCATGGATTCCCATTGTGTAATTCCTAGTAGAAGTCAGCAAGATTCTCCAGATTCCCCAACCAGATTACTCAAGCAGTATACGACATTGCTCGCAACGAAATTTTTGTCAATACTCCAACTTCAAGACATGAAGGATCCTCACATCCCCACAGAAGTTGTCAAGGATTTTTAATCCCCAAAAGTCACAAAGGATTTCTTATCCTCAGCGGTCAAGGATTTATTTTCCACGGCAGCAGTCAAGGATTTGTTTTCCTCAGCAATATAGCAAATCAACTTACATGCGCATACATTACATCCATATATCATAAACATTGATAAAACACATATATTGCATCATACATTTCATGCAACATAACTTTGTGTTTTAGCTAACGTTTTACCCTTTTCAGGATAAGATTAACAAGCTACCGTTAACGGTATACAATCATGATACAATACAGATACACTCCAGACACGGAAGTCATTCTGTTGCTCATTCAGATTCAGATTTTAGATACAGTTCATATATTCTCCAGATACGGATGCCATCCTGATACTTATTCAGATTTCAACTATCAGATTCAATTCAGATACACTCCAGACACAGAAGTCATTCTGTCACTTATTCAGGTTCTAGTTCAGATAAACTCCAAACACGGAAGTCATTCTATCACTTATTCAGATTCTACTTCAGATACGCTCCAGACACGGATGTCATTATGGCCCTTATTCAGTTTTCCGATTCAGATACATTCCAGATACGCTCCAGACACGGTTGCCATTCTGTCACTTATTCTGATTTTCCCCAGCTTAGATACGCTCCAGATAAGGATGCCATTCTGCCGCTTATTCAGATACAGTACGGATACACTCCAGACACGGAAGTCATTCTATTGCTCATTTAGACTCATATCTCAGATTCCAGTCCAGATACGCTCCAGACACGGAAGCCATTCTGTCACTCATTCAGATTTAGACTTCAGATACAGTCCAGATACGCTCCAGACACGGTTGCCATTCTGTCACTTATTCTGATTTTCCCCAGCTTAGATACGCTCCAGATACAGATGCCATTCTACCTCTTATTCAGATACAGCTCGGAGATGCTCTAGAAACGGATGCTATTCTGTTGCTCATACAGATTCAGACTCCAGATACAGTTCAAATACGTTCTAGATACGGACACCATTTTAATACTTATTCTTCTGTCTTACAACTTACAACTCAACAACCATTCTTGGATGGCATCTTTAAGCCCATCTCCAACAAGATTCTATGACATCTCCAAATGGCATCTTTAATCCCATTTCCTCAACTACACTTTGACGTGTGCAAATTTACGGGCACTCTAGTGTCCATTCATCTTTTACCTTCGAGTCACGAACGACAAAGCTCGCCAATCTAACTCTTCAGGTTCAAGAATATTGAACAGGGGAAGTTGTTGTACCCCAAAATTTTCCCTCTCATTTATCAAGATTTTTCCTCACAAGACTTCTTGGACTCAAGACAGGATTAGGGTTTGCTCAGCTCAGGACATCTCATCTTGCACTCATACCCCAAAATTAGGGTTTGAGTTTGCACAAGAATTTTTGGACCATCAATGCTTCATGTGACTTTCATACACCATCTTGGACCCCTAAGATTGCTTATGTTAAGTTTCAAGCCTTGAATCACATTTTTGCCCAGTCAATTGGACAGTTGACCTAAAAATCAGCTGTATTGGGGAAAAAGTAAACCATGGCCAATTTACAGTCAAACATCATAATTTTTTATCCAAAACAACATTTTAGACTCATATGTACCATTTTATCAAGTTTGGATCACAACTCCTTAAGAAATTTGATCAAATCATCAAAAGGGCAAAATGGTCAAAGTTAGGGTTTTGACTGAGAAAGGGAAATTTATGTTTTTTTTAACCTAGCCAATGACCAATTGGGTTCAAACATGATTTCAAGGATTCAATGGCATAATATTGACCTAATCACATGGTTCAAAAGATCTCAAGTACATAGGATTGACAGATGAATTTTGCAGTCAACTGATCAAAAGTCAATTGTACACTGAAAAGTAAAACTTTGACTTTTTGGTCAAAATCAAGTGCCAAGGGTCATAATTCATAAAGATATGTAAAAATATGAAACTTTTTCACCAAGAATCCCAAAATTGCAAATTAGGGTTTTGAATTTGAAAATTTTCATAACTTAGAATTTTTCTAAGTATGAAATTTTCTTATTTTTTCCCAACATTTCACAACTTTTTCACCATGATGCAATTGGATTCAAAGGAAACTTCCAACATGAAATCTACAACTTGTATTCACAAAGTGTTCCCAAAAGATGCTTGTATCTCAAGTTATGAATTTGTGAATAGGGGTCCATGAACTAAATAACTTAGTGAAAATTTACCCTAATTTAGGCAGGTTTTTGACCCAACTTCATGGACATTTTTTACCTAGTTCCAAGAGGTATCTCAAAGTGAATTTCAAAGATGGATTGTAGAGCATGTTGCAAGCTTTCCAAAATGTCAAAGAACTCTCCAAGATCATTTGTGGTTAGGGAGAATCGAAGAAGAGAAAATGGCATTTTGTCACTTTTGTTCAAGCCATTTTCACAATGCATCAAGTTGAAAATCTGATCAAGCATGCTTGTACCTTGCATTACAGGTCCTAAACTCCTTCTACAATCCATAATTAAAAGAAAACTCAATGTATAAAGGCTTTGTTTTCACTTTTGGAGCGTTGTACAAGAAAAAAATCCATAAATGGCATAAAGGGCACATTGCCATTCTCATAAAGCAAGCTTTTGCAAACTTTATCAGCCTTGAGCCTTTGACTTGTTCCTTTTGTGCAAGCATTTTCCATAGATATCAAGCAACTTGTACCAACTCTCTTCATCTAGCAAGCAAGCCAGTACAAGCATGTTGGCATAACTTTTATCACTTTTCTTCAAATGCAAGAAAGTTGGCCAAAGAAGTCAGAACTTGTACAACAGGAAAAGGGTGGACTTTGTATCACTCTATACATCTTAACAAACTTATCACAAGGCTAGACACGAATGCTTATGATCCAAAACTCTCCCAAATTGAAAAACCTCATTTTTCTGCCCAAACTTCCAGTTTCTGCAAAACACTAGCCATTTCATTTTTGGCTCGTGTGTTTCTTCTTTCAACACTTCAAATACCTTCCATACATCATATCAAAGTTATCCAAGCATTCATCCTGCAACTATGAGCTCTATTTCAGACATCACCATTTTCAAACTTGGAGGTTGCAGATCGACTCGTGCAGGAAGTTATGGCCATCCACAAAGCCCCATAAGCATTGGAATAGCTTGAAGGAACTTCAAGGAAGCTCACACGATCCTCAGGCCTCACTCAAAGTCCCCACATTGCCATATCCAAATCCAGCTGAAGGAGGTATTTTTAAAAACTTTATCTCTCTATTTAGGCATTCTCAAGCCACGATTTGTGAAGCAAAAATGTAGTCTCTAGCATGGTGAAGTTGTACATATGCATAATTGTCATTTATATTAACTGAGCTAAGAGAATTTGAATGTTGAACATGCTGAAATAATTAGGTCAGAAATTAGGGGTGATAAAATTCTCCTTGATATTTGAGTGTTAGGTTATGAATATTATACCATTGGAATCGTGAGATTACAAGCTACATGTTTTGTGTTATAAGTTTTTGTTTTTGTGCAAAGAATAGAGAGTTACAGGTTTGAAGCAAATACACGTGCAAATGGAAGAGGCTGGAGGACAGGGATGACTGTCTTGGGCCTTGGTGCCTTGGGCTTGCTGTTTTGACTTTCCACACCCCCTGACTTGATATTTGCACCCCCTGCTTCATATTTTATATTTTTGCATAGTTTCTCATTTTTTTTATGTTTATTGATTGTAATAATTTTTTATGAACATTAAAAAGTCACAAAAATATTTTCTTAATTTTTTGCTATTTTATTTTATTTTATTTTATTTTCACATATAAAATAATTTTATTTTAATAAATAGAACTTATTTTCTTATTTATTTGTAAATACATTTAAAAAATACCATACATTTTTATTTTTATTATTCATACACATAAAATATTTATTTTCATACACATTTTAATTTTTATATATAATTTATTATTTTCTTGTATAAAAATGGACAAAAAATAAATAGAGAACATATATTTTCTTTTAATCAAAAATTAGGGTTTCCCCTTTAAAAAATAAAACTATTATTTTTTCCTTTTTTCTAGGGCTTAAGTAATTTACTTTCTCATACCTTAAACAAAATACAAAATAATTTTGCATAAATACATTTGCATTGCACTTTAATTATTTGTTTATTTATTTAATTTGCACATAATTCAATTGGGTTGTAATAGTATTTTAGGGTTTATTTTTGTGCAATATCCCCATTCAAAAAACTTGTATCCCCACTCCCATAATAATTGTTGTAATAGCTTAGTTTACTTTTACGCAATTTATCGCATTTATACCATGTGTAGTAAATTAGGGTTTTGCATGTTAAGACCAAAAACAAACAAATAGAATGACCTAATCCAAGACAAATAAATGCATGTAAAATGACACATTGCACACAAGCACCCTTAGGGTTTCACCCACTTGGTTTCCTAAACAAAACTGGCCATGGTATGCATGCAAAGTATCTTGGCAAAACAATACAAATATGAGATCATAGTCCCTCGATGACGCTATCAAAAGGTTGCCTAAATAAATGATCTTGGTCCCTCAAAATACTAAAGATACTTGGCAACATTGCTATCATGGTCATACAATGACCCACGCCCGTCCCGTTTAACATCCAAAGATAGGGTTGTTTACCAAATCAATGGTAAATCAACAATGTCAAAGGAATAAAAATGTACAAGAAAGACTTTTTGAGTAGGTAGAATTCTTCTAGTTACTTGATCAAATTCAAAATAAATACTTGCTACTTTCAAACAAAGACACACATTTCAAAACCTTTCCAAACATCTTTCAAAACATTGAAACATTTTTCAAAAGAAAAACATATTTGTATACATTCTTACGAACGAGAATCATTACAAAGATTGCCTAAACGATGGCCTCTTTTCAAAATAATTTCAAAATCACACCAAACACAAAGCACCATTTCAAACAATTGCAAAAGCAAAGCAAGTGATCTAAACAAGTAACTAAAAGCCCATGGAAAACCATGGATGAAAACGGTGCTAGCACCTTCCCTTTTCATAATCTACCCCCCGAACTCAAAAGCAATCTCAAAGGTCTTTCCTGTGCTTTTTTACCTTTCCTTTTGGATAAAAGAAAAGTCGGTGGCGACTCTTGCTAACCGCGACATTTGCGAACACAAACGCAAAACCTCAAGTCAGTTCTCCCACCGCATCACAATTATGAACCGATGAAGTTTAATTTTCCAGATGAGGAAATTATGTATATTCGGGATTGTAATATGCCAGACCCAGACGAAGTACCCGAGCGGGGATCACGTTGGACGCTTGTTTTTGATGGTGCCTCTAATGCCATGGGCAATGCTGTCGGAGCTATTATCACTTCCCTTTAGGGATACCACATTCCTTTCACGGCTCATATCTGTTTTGATTGCACTAACAACATGGCCGAATATGAGGCTTTCATTTATGGCATTGAAGTGGCGATTGACCTGCGCATCAAATTTTTGAAAGTTTACAGGGATTCCAATCTTGTTATCATCCAGATTAATGGAGATTGAGAGACTCGCCATCAGAACCTAATTCCGTATCGTGAGCATGTTATGAAGCTGATTCCATGCTTCGAGGAGATCACGTTTGAGCATATTCCCAGAGAAGAAAAAAATCTAGCTGATGCACTGGAAACTTTGCCCTCTATGTTTAAGGTTAAGTGGGCTAATGAGGCACCTTCCATTACCATCAGAAGTTTGAGTGAGCCAACTTTCTATTTTGAGGCTAGTTTGGAATCAGATGGTAATCCTTGGTTTTATGATGTTAAACGGTATCTTGAGACACAAGAGTACCCTGAAGAGGCATCCGTCACATATAAGAAGTTCTTGAGAAGATTTTCAGCAAATTCTTTCTCAGTGGTGGTGTGTTGTATAGAAGGCATCATGATGGCTTACTGCTCAGATGTGTTGACAAGAAGTTCTTGAGAAGATACATGAAGGTGATTTCGAGACCCATTCCAACGGGCATACCATGGCCAAAAAGATCTTGCGAGTAGGTTATTATTGGTCCACCATGGAGACTGATTGTTACAATCAATCACGGGTTTGCCACAAATGTCAAGTCTATGCTGATAAAGTGCATGTACCTCCAGTACCTTTGAATGTATTGACTTCCCCTTGGTTGTTTGCGATGTGGGGAATTTATATGATCAGAAAAATTGAACCAACTGCATCCAACGGGCACCGTTTCATTCTGGTTGCCATCGATTATTTTACAAAATGGGTCGAAGCTGCATCCTATGCCAATGTCACCAAGCATGTGGTAACTCGGTTCATTAAGCACAATATTATTTGTCGCTACGGAGTGCCTGAAAAGATCATTATCGATAATGGGTCTAATTTGAAAAACAAAATGATGAAAGAGCTTTGTGAGTCCTTCAAAATGAAGCATCATAACTCTTCCCTATACCGACCAAAGATGAACGGTGGTGTCGAAGCGGCCAATAAGAATATCAAGAAAATCATGCAGAAGATGGTGGTAACCTATAAAGATTGGCATGAGATGCTGCCTTTCGCGTTGCATGGTTATCGCACCACTGTGCGTACTTCGACTGGGGCAACCCCATTTTCGTTGGTTTACGGCATGGAAGCAGTATTGCCGATAGAAGTCGAGATTCCTTCTCTTAGGATCATGAGAGATGTTGAGCTGGATGAAAGTGAATGGGTACAGAATCGGCTGGATAAGTTTGAACTTATTTACGAGAAGAGGTTGACGGTTGTATGTCATGGTCAGGTATATCAGCAAAAGGATGAGGAAAGCTTTTCATAAGAGAGTACGGCCTCAGTGCTATAAGCCAGGTGACCTTGTGCTAAAAAGGATAATTCTTCCCCAGGGAGATCCGAGGGGCAAGTGGGTTCCGACTTATGAAGGTTCTTTCGTGGTCAGAAAAGTTTTCTCTGGAGGAGCGATGATGCTTACGACTATGGATGGAGAGCACTTCCCTCTCCCTGTGAATTCCGAAGTAGTTAAAAAATACTTTGCATAAAAAATAAAAAACCTTCTAAACTGAAAACCCGAAAGGGAGGTTTAGGAAAGAAGAGGGTGTCATGGTGAATCAAAAACCCGAAAGGGAGATTCGGGCAAAAGTTAGGGACTTAAAGCAAATGACTATGCTCAGCATGATATCCTTTATCTCTTTCCTTCATTCCGTCACCTGGCATAAGCTCGAAGCTAATCCAATAATGACCTGTCTGAAAGTGTGAAAGTCATAAGAGTCATAACATAGTTGGGACTCGATGGATATTCACATTCACATTGCCATTTGTAAACACTTGTTTTCTTTGATTTTGTAATTACTTGCTTCCAAATGTAAATGCCTTTTTCACAGGCTGATTTCTCAAAATCAATAGAAATCTTCTTTCAAGTTTACACATACTTTTCTCTTCTCCCTTTTTACTATTTTGTTTGCAAAAACGTCCAATATTTTTTATAAGCATGTGCATATAAACTTTGTGGGCCTTACATGGAAATGGTAATCTAAGTCATGGTTGATTGATCGCTTGAAATACGGATAACAAACACAACTACTATTGTGCAAGGGGCATGTTTTATTGGTGAGATTCTCATTCACTTTACTGGCAGATGCCTTGCCATTTTGTTTCACCACTCTGTGCTGTTGATACAAGTCATGGGTCAGGGAGTTAGACCCTTGTTAACCCCTCTGAGCCTTCGGAGTAGGAGTTTCTTTTTCGTTCAGAAAAAAAAACCTTATTTTTTAACCAGGGGCAGGGTAGATGTTCAGTTGATTTAACCAAGCATTAAAATTTTAGAAGGAAATGTCCCATATGAGGATCACCACATTTTATCTTTCGCATCATGAGATCAGGAAAAATGTCTAAACCACGATGTTCATTTCCTCACAAAGTCCTGAGGTCTAGACCGAATCGATACAATAATGGCTATCCCTCGCCGACCAAGGGATGAGGCATTTGTTTTCTTCAAAAAAAAGAGAAAAGAGAAAAAAGTTCAAAGACCTAAAGTCACATTAACTTGTTCGAAGTGGAAAGTATGAATAAGAAAGAAACAAAAAGCCCCTCTAAGTCGAAACATGAAAACAATCGCTTAGGCAAAAGTTAGGGAGTCCCACTGGACTCCCAAAATTGAAATTCAAAAGATTTCTGTCCAGGAAAAAGTTAGGGAAAAGAGAGCCTAAAAGGCCGAAAAAAGGGATTATTTAATAAAATTTTCATCAAAAGAAGAGGAACAATAATATAAAAAAAAAAAGAGAGACAAATAAAAGCAGCAAAGGTTAAAGTGACAATCATGTTGGAAAACTTGTCGTGATCACTCAACCATTATGAATCCTTTTGAAAGATGAATTCTTGTGATAAGTCAGTTGAACTTAGGACAGGAGAACATCATGAATCAGGGTGGGCACCAAATAACTCGAGCCTTGAAATACTTTTTTCTAAAAAAAACCCTCGAACTAGGCCATGTTACAACCTTTAAAAGTCCTTACTGAAACAAGGGTTTAACTCGAAAGCATACTACAACAGGATGGCTTTTCCTAAACTCCCAAATATGTGTTGCATATCCATGTTGGTATCTTATCACCCACATCTTGACTCGTTTAAAAAAAAAGGGGAAGACAAGTTTTGAAGTTTTTGCACTCTAGCCAGTGAGTCGTTCACAACAGAGATGCGACACTTTGTTAAGTTTTTCAACTTCAAGGTTTAAATAATCATCACATCAGATCTGTCATTCCCAAAATAAACATCTTTCTGCATGCAAAACTTTTGTTTGACATCAAAAGAAGAGTTTACACGTTGAACACCTGTAAAGAGCTTAATGATTGTCAGAAAGGGAATATTTGGTCTTCTTCTGTTAGACCGAGCCCATGTATGAATAGGACTTTACCTATCTCCAGTGAAGTTCATTTCCGCAGTGAACTTTGTTTCCCTAGAAATCTTTTTCAAGAGAAAGGCTTCGTTCTGAGACTTCAGGTTTGAATATGTCGCATATTCCCAGTGGAGTTGTTTAAATGGGAACTCACATTCTGAAGAAGTTTCAACTCTCTAACGGAGTCGCCAACAGAGATCCCTTACCGTGACCTCTCATTTCACAGCCGATCTGCTTACTGGAGCATCCTTATGTTAAGATCTTTCCTTATCCCCAGTAAGATCGATACTGTGTGACTATCTGCATGATCCATCCATTGGTTGCATTCCAAGAAATATCTCTGCAACAAAAATCTTCAACGGAGTTCTGTCTCCCCGGTGAAGTCCCATCTCCTCAGCAGAGCTTTGTTCCCCCCCAGCAAAGGTTTTCACCCCTCATGTCAGGTTTGTTGTCTTGGTGTCATCCTCAACGCGGCTGCGCGCTGTCTTTTCCAAAGATTACAGTCTTGCCCTGATCTTCTCCCTCAATGTCTAATCTTCTCTAGAAGCTACAGTGTCGATCTGATCTTCTCTAGGAGTTTGTAATTTATTTTTGCAGCTCCTCTCAATGTTTATGGCCCGTTTCTACTGGTTGCTCGGTTGTTATTCCCCGCGAAGCTTCATCTCTTCGAGGTTCCCTCTCTAGCGGTTCCACGTATCTTCTCCTCTAATTTGGATTTTGCAATTTATTTTTGCAAGAAATGTCAGATGCTGACTCCTTGGTTTTTGGCTTCTCAATTGGCCATTCCCCAGTGAAAATTTTAAACATGCATCATTACATTGCATCTACCAAAAAGCGTAGCATTTCCATTATATGGAACATTGCGCTATATAAAAAAGGAATTCAAACATGCATCAGAACATAAGCCACTATTGTTTCTATTGTCCCAAGTGAATTTGCTAATACTTCGGATTAAATCCCCAGCGAGGTCTTCGTCCTCATTATCTCAGTTTCCCCCCATACCAATATCCTTTTATCGTTAATTATTTGTTTGTTTGAGTGTCTACTCTTGACTGTAGTTCAGTTTCTCACTGGTGCGGTCTTCTCGGGTTTAGTCTTCACTACCCTCTCCGGTTCATTCCAATGTCTATTGATGCACCTTTCGAATACCAGTTTCGTCCAGATATTCGCTTTCAGCAGGTTTTTAGGTGTACGCCCTAATCTCTTTGCTTTGTGTTGAGCTCAGAGTTTCGTCTCCTCACCTTGCGCATGAAATCCAGTTTCGTCCTGGTACTCGTCTAGTTTAGTTTCGCCTAACTAGTTATTGACTCGAGTTTCGTCTCGTTTTTGCTTTCATACCCTGGACCCTTTGACGGTGTTCGTTTATCGAGTGCAGTGTTTGTATTGCGTCCCTGGGTTGAGATTGGTCTCTTTTGTTCCTTGGATCCTTCTATCAGTTGTCGTCACTATTTATCCATTGATCTGAGACCAGCAGGTGCTCTGAGAAACATGCACTCTCATCACTTTGCTATGGTTCGAGTTTTGCCTTGTTACCCGTGCGTGAAATCTAGTTCCGTCCTGGTACTCATCTAGTTTAGTTTCGTCTAACTGGTTTTTGTCGAGTTTCGTCTTGCTGTTGTTCCTCATTCCTAGGATTCTTTCAGTTCCTTCATATTGTCTATCTTAGTTGATATTAGCAAGTACTCCTAGAATCACGCACTCTAGCCACTTTTGCTTTAGGTCGAGCTCAGAGTTTCGCCTCCTCACCCGCGTACGTTTTATTTTCCAGAGCTTAATTTCGCCTATACTCTGATTTTGAGTTTTGTCTCACCCTTTTTGAAGCCTAGTTTTTCCCTGGCACTTTTGTCCGGAAGTTTGGTTGCGTCTACTTTTCTTTTGTTTTCTTTTTGTTTCAACTTGCGTTACAACTTCATTTTGACGCATGTCTTGGGGGTTTTTCTGCTTTTTCTCTTCTTCAAGAGTGTAAATTTTCGGGTTATTTTGTATTCAATCATCTTCAACTCTGAACGCTCAAAAGTTGTCACTTTTTCTCACTTATCATGTTGAAGTTATTTGAATAGGGGCAGCTGTTGCACCCCAAAATTTACCCTCTTTATTTAGGCTTATGTTTCATCATGAATATCATATTGCATTGCATTCATTCATTGTGATGGGATCATAATACTTTGGTTATCAAGTCTTCCTCAAGCTTTGAAGGTTGTTTTCATTGACAAGTTGCTTAAGTAGAACCTTATCATCTAAACCTCTGGATCTTTCAAGCTCAAAAGTTATTACATATCTCAAGATATTTTATCCATCTCTTTGGATCATCAAAGGATTGAAGTTTGTGATTGATTATAAGAGGAATCTCTCTTTTGATTCATCAGTCAAATTAGGGTTTTGCTTGATCAAGGCTATTGATCAATGTACAAGTCTTGATTTGGAAGCTACAACATCTCATTGGTATTTGAATAGTCTTTGTACAAGAAATTGGTCAAGATGCCCAGAGGATTTAAAGTTTTGAAGAAGATTCATCAGTCTCCTGAGGTGTTAACCAAAACTAGGGTTTGGGATTTCATCAAGATTTCTTGAGAATTTGGAAGTGAAACTTTGTACATGGCCTCTATATGTTTGTAAGGTCATATGTTTGAAGTTTTGATCATCAATTTTGAAGGGAAGTGGATCAATTGATTCAAAGGGGCAAAATGGTAATTTTGGTCAAAATCAGTCAAAGTCACGGTTGACCCAGGGAATTTTTGGTCAACCATCAATTCAAGGGTGTAATTTTCATATTTCAAGTCCATTTTGATCATTGGATCCAAGATATTGAGGTTTGGGTTGAAACTTGTTCATGAAGAAACCCTAAAAGTTTCTAATTTTGGAGAATGAGGACTTAATTTCAAGAATTCATATTTTATTCACCTTTGATCAAAAAAATGCAAATGAAGTATGCTTGGAAAGATAAGAGGATGATATTTCATCTCCTTTTAGTTTCATGTCCAAATTGGTAAAGAGTCAAGAGTTATCAAGCTTGGAAGTCACAAAATTATAGGTCATTTTCCAAATTTAATGAATTTCATGTCAAATTTTGAGGACCTTAATGGATTCAATTGCAAAAACTAAAAACTTAGGGATTATAGATCTTTTCAATACCTTCCCAAATTGTACTCAATTGTGTCCAAATTCAAAAATATGAGCAAGTTATGGACTTTGGAATTTTGAGGCATTTTATTGAATCTTGACAAATTTGCAAAATGGCCATTTCTTGCAAACTCAAGTTTTATCCATTCCTTTTGCTTCTAATCAAGCCCATGAGCAATTTGTGACATGCTGAGGCCCATCACACTCACCATTTCGTGCCACATTTGGTTTTTCACTTGTTGGATTGAAAAAAATCAAAAACTTGCCAAATTTGCAAAAACACTAGCACGAGCTCATCATAAGGAATCAAGGGCCAAGATTTGGTGGATCAAAATCTGAGTAAGAAAGGCCTCGAAGGCAATTGAAATAAGGAAAAATGCACGAGGCATTGGCATGTTCAGAATCTCACTTTTCAACATAGCAAAATTTCCAATTGGGCAATGCACTCATTTTGAAGCCCATTTCTCTTGAAAAACCTATTCTACATGTCATATATAATGAGAAGCAAGCACTGAAGGCGAGGGAGAGAGATCATAACTTCCAAATTCCAGATCTGAATTCAGAATTTCCATAGCTGCATTTTTTTTCGAATCTCAAGTTTCAGTGGTGCATTTGGAGTTTTTCTTCTTGCTTCTTCATCCTCAAGTGCTAAGGAAGCTAAAGCAAGATTTGAATCGCATCTGGAGCAAGAGAATTGAGCTTTCAGACTTTGAATTGAGGTAGGATCATTCAACTTCGATTTTTGAAATGTAGTCGTTTATTGTTGAAATTAAGCATGAATATCTGTTTGTGGATGTTATATGAATGATTCTGAAGCAATTTGAGGTTTCATTTGGTATATAATGCGTGTTTGAAATCTCTGCAACTCTGTATTTTCAGTGAGTTTTTGATAATTTCATGCTGAGATTTCTAGATCCATGGTTGTCTATTTGATGTGATTTGAATTGTGTTTAATTCCTTGCCATGTTAACTTTAATTTGCACTTGATTTGATGAAAAATGGTTGAGAAACGAGTTTGATTGGAAGGACTGAAGTTGGGGTGCAAGCTGATGGGCGCGCGCATTTTCTGGTTTGGCTGGAGGTTAGGGATGATGAGGTGTCATCATCTGAATGGTCCATTTGAATTTTTGAATATTTAGTTTAGATTTTGTTTTCAATTGATTTTCTGATATTTGTTACTTGATCAAAACAATTTGAAAAATTCTTAAATAACTATCACAAGTCCAAAATAATTTCTACTATCTTGTGTAATTTTATTGGAATTTTTAAAAATGTTTTGATTGATTTAAAAATTAATGAGTTTAATTAATTCTTTGTTTAAAGTTTATTTTTATTTTAATAGTTTATTTGATCTAAAAATTCCACAAAAATGTTTTGAACTTATCAAATAATGTAGAAATTGATTATGATTTTGGTTTAGCACTTTTTCTATTTTTGATTAGAAATTTAATTTCAAAAGTTTATTTGAAATATTTGTTTCATAATTTTTGTTTTAATACTTCCTTCAATTCAAAAATTCTCAAAAAAATCATGCAAGTTTTTTTTATATCATAGAATCTAAATATAATTTAATTTTGACCTTTTTGTGACTTTTGGATAGGGTTTTCATTTTGCCTTTAAATAATAGTTTAATTGTTAATTGTTTGTTTGATCTTTATTTTAATATTTCCCTTAATTCAAAAATTCCAAAAAAAAAAATTAGGGATGTTTGTTTTTAATTCTAATATTTTAATATAATTTTGATTGGGTGCTTTTTTTTATTTTTGATTAGAATTTCATTTTGAGATGTGATTATTTGTTTAATTGTTTAATTGTTTGAATTTGATTTTATTTTTGACTTTTCTTTAATTCAAAAAATGTGAAAAAATATATATTCTGACATTTAGGGTTTCCTTGTAGTTTGCATGATCTTGGTTTGAATTGATTGAATTTTGATCTTGTCTAATCAATATTTAACATTAAAAGTCAAAAATTAGGGTTTTGTTGCTTATTGTGCAAGTTTCATTTTCAAAATCATTATTCCCTGGATTTTCAATGGAACTTAGGTCTTGATTATGGTTCATGAATGTATTTAGGATCTGAAAACCATTTTTCTTGAATTATTTGACTTGGTTTGATATTTTTCCACAAATTATTTTAAAAACTTGTCTAGTTTGGTAGTTTTGCCAACAAGTTTTGAACTTTGGGCCTCATTTGATCCCCTCCTTAATCATTCATGAACATAAGACTTTCTTTCTGACTTCTACACACTTCAAAGGTGCTAAGAAATTTTTGGTTTGAATTATTGAAATCTTTTTCTATTTTTGATGTATTTTTAAAGTGAAGGTACCCAATTAATGTTGAATATCTTGTTGCAATTTGTTTGATGGCCAATGAACATGAGTGAGGCCTATAATTGGGCACCTAATGATCATTTTGGATATGTTCATCCAAATAAACTCAAGTTATTCCACTTAATACCCTATTTTTGAATGATTGAACCTTTTGATGCATTGTGTGGGATTCCTCTTCTATTATGCTTGTGAGCTGTGATGAAATATTTGTGTATGATTGAATTGTGTTTGCTACCAACCTTCATGGTATTTTATTGTATTCTTCTCAAGCTCCCATGATCCTTGATTGATATTCAATTTTCAACTCAATATGGTGATAGAAAGGAGCAACATTCCTCTAATTCTTTTGACCAAATTGTGCATATACCTGTTTCCTTTTGTCTACCATGACTAATGTTTGATAGTTGCTATCATGTTTTTCTCACTTCATCATGTTTCATCCATCCCTTATGTGAATCATCATTCAATTTATGGGAATACTATCTTGGCTGTTGAATGTGCGAGGTACTTTGAGAAAGGTTTTCCATTTTGGCTTGAGGCTATTGTGTTTCAGTTTATTTGTGGAACACAATTTATTATATTGGCACTGCTCCTGTGTTTGGCATATTTGATAGTCTATGCAGGATATATACATGTGATTTTGAATGCTATACATTGCCCATGGGATCTGTTCATATCTGATAATCTCATTACTTACATCCTGATGGCGTAGTTTCTGACTTGATTTGTCCACTGATGCCAGCTTGCTTGAAGTTCTCTGGGTTTCTTTTATTCTTGCTCAGTTGCTACGGATAGTTATCCGTTTGGTATTTCACTATTTCCTTTCTTCTATTTGCATAGTTCTATTTTGCATGATGGGACCTCTGTTGCTGATATATGTCAGAAGACCCTCTATTTTTGTTTGATACATGTGTTGTGTTTTCTTTTGATCGATGAGTCACTCAATTTAGAAATTGAGATCACGACTTCGCTCTTAGTGCATGTTCCCTATAGGATGTTTATTGCTTTTCTTCTTTAATTGTTGATCGATGAGTCACTCAATTTAGAAATTGAGATCACGACTTCGCTCTCAGTGCATGTTCCCTATAGGATATTTATTGCTTTTCTTCTTTAATTGTTGATCGATGAGTCACTAAATTTAGAAATTGAGATCACGACTTTGCTCTCATTGCCTGTTCCCTATTGGATAGTTCTGTTAAGTTTCCTTTGGCATGCTAACATAGGATAGGATTTTCCTTTAACCTCAACCTTAGGGTCAACCATTGTATGATAACACTGGGGATAGTGCTAGGCTAGTTTCCCTTAGTTATTTTTTTCCTTCCTTTGCATCTTGCATCTTAAAACAAAAATTTGTTTTCTTGGCAAATCATAAAACACTTCTAATAAACTCAAACACTTCTTCAAGGTAAAAGATAAAAGTCAACCTTATTTGTTCATGCGCCTCTTAGCTTTTTTAAATCTGTTTTAGCCGATGTTTCACCATCGCACACTTGTTTGAAGCTGATGTTTCGCCATCGCACATGCTTGTTATGCTACTTTGATTCTCAATATCATTGTTAGGTGTGATGTGTTTTCATCCATTTTATTGATGTTTCGCCATCTTTTCCATGATACTTTGTCATCTTTTAGCCGATGTTTCGCCATCGTACACTTGTTTGAAGCCGATGTTTCGCCATCGCACATGCTTGTTATCCTACTTTGATTCTCAATATCATTGTTAGGTGTGATGTTTTGTCATCCATTTTATTGATGTTTCTCCATCTTTTCCATGATACTTTGTCATCTTTTAGCCGATGTTTCGCCATCGTACACTTGTTTGAAGACGTTGTTTTGCCATCACACATATTTGTTATCCCGCTTTGACTCTCAATGTCATTGTTAGGTGTGTTGTTTTATCGTTTGATGTTTCACCATCTTTGACATGTTACCATGTTATTATTTAGTCGATGTTTTATCATCTCATCTGTTTTTTGTTTTATTTGATGTTTTGCCATCTTCATTGTTTTTGTTGTCTTATCTAAAAAACACAAACCAACCAAAATATGTAAGCCGAACTACGGCTGCTCTGATTCCTTAAAAGAGATACGTAGGCATTGGGGTAGGGCCCGATCGAGCACAAATTTTTATTTTCCCTACATTGTTTTCTTTTTTCGCATGCATTCCCTTTTCATCTTTAAGCCATAGACATAGGATTTGACCACACCCATTAGATTAGACAACAAGAGAGGATACCGTAGAGTACTACGGGCGTGTGGGGTGCTAATACCTTCCCCTCGCGTAACAGACTCCCTTACCCGATCTCTCGGTCGAAAGACCGTCATTTCTCCCTTTTAAGGTTTTCTTGATGTTTACCTTTCCCTTTCGGCGGGATAAAAGACGTTCGGTGGCGACTTCATTGATGTTTCATTACATCCAGATGACAGGTTTCGGCCGGGTGGTTTCATTAACCTCTAGTGTTTTCTTCTGAATTCACTCGTACTTGACACATTATACCATGTTCATTAATTCACACACTTGTTTTCACTTCACATCACAACTTTTATTGATGCTAGCTTGTGTACGTTGGTGTTTGAACCATGTGTTCAATGACTAATAAAACTTCTTATTGACCATGAGGTTTGTGCTAAGTGTATAGACATGAACTTAAATTGTTCATAGACATGAACATAAGGCTCTAAACATGTAATGATAATGGTAGAAAGAAGAAGGAACTTGGTTCCTTATAGGTTTCACAAGTGCATACCTTGTAACTCAAGTTACAAAGCATAAAAGCACACATTCACAATTTGATTCAACAAAAGTTAAAGTTTGACCAAGTGAACTTTTGGTCAATATTGAAGTCAAAGTTCATATTTTCATGTCACGTAGAAATTGGTGAAAAGGATCAAGAGTTTTGATTGGACTTGAAGTTAACTTGAGAAATAAGTTATCTTTTATAAATTAGGAAAATTATCTAAGTTATGGAGTTTAACTATTTTTCATGCTAAACATTGAAAAGTCATAATTCATTCAATTTTGATCATACACGTGCAAACTTATATCATTGGAAATATAAAATCAATATCTACAAGTTTGTTCTTCTGGGTACATGTCCATAAAGTACTTATTTTGAAAGTTATTAAGCTTTGGATTTCTGGTCATCATGGACAATTGATAAAATTTTCAGGCCATGTTCTAAACTCAACATGCTTTGTGCCTCATTTCAAGTAGTTTCCAATCATCATTCGTTGATGTTATCAACACCAAAGGTGAAGATCCATGTTTATTCTACAACTTGGATACAAGAAGTTTCTTGAAAGAATCCCTACATCTCAAGATATGGTCGTGGGAAGTAGATGACATGAAACTGAAACTCATGCCAAGCATTTAAGGTATTTCGCGCGCATGCTGGCCAGACAAGCCAAGCACTTTGGATTCGTGGTCAATTCTAGTGGATCTCCAGGCATCAACTTGAGTTGCTCATGACATCAAGTTGATTCATCTTAAGGTCAACTATCCAAATAGTCTAGTCTTTCTCTTTTTCATGGAGAGATGAGAGAGATAGAGAGACAAGGCTTGACCGGGAAAAAGCTTTAAGCTTGGAGCTAAATTTTTCAACTTGTAATTTTATGCCTTAAGCATATCTTTGATGCAAGCTTTCTTTATGTACCTCCTTCCACGCGCATTCTCACTCTTTTTCTTTTCCAAAAAAGCCTAAACAAAGAGCACACCATCAATGCATCATTCAATTTAGTATTACCAACAAAGGAATTCCTGAAATGAACAAAAAAACTCTCTCTCACCTCAGTCTCACGTGATAGCATCCATCACATGCTATTCATGACCTCGTTTGTTGGCAAAAACACAACAAAACTCTACCCTCATGCACTCAAAATGCAACACTAAGCTCACTATACTCTATCGTATTTTAAGTGATTTCCTTTTTCTTCCCTCAATAAAGTGTGCTCTCTACTCTATCCTATTCTATATAACACATTCCTCACCCTCATTCCACAAACACAAAAAAGAGAACGCATTAAGAGAGAGAAAATATATATGAGTAATTCTCATCTTCTTCAACAAGCTTCCATCGATTTGAAATTATTCTTCAAGCTCTCTTCATTATTCTCTCCATTTGAATAACTCTTTAGATTCAAACCAACTCTCTCTGGGTATCTCACTCTCTTTTTCTTAAAAACAAGGGGGAGTTGACTCATTCCACTAGGTAACCGAGTCTAAACTCCATAACTCTCCTCCTCATTCTTGCATTCATGGATCTAAGAACTTCATAGTGATATAACCATGTTCATGTGCAGTAGTTGGGCACACAATAGGTGTGATGTATATTGTTTTGTGAAAACTGAGTTCGTGTTCATGTTTGAATATTCTGAAATTTACTTGAATCCGTAACTTTGAACACCGATATATCCTTGATTCAATGGTCATTTTATGTTTTATTTGATGTTATGTTATTCTTTGAAGTTTGATCTTCAATTTTAGTTTTAATTTCACTCGATTTCATGGAGTGTTCAAAGAGATATGAAGCTCTTAACATGTGAAGAAAAATTGAAAAAAACGCGTGTTAGGGTTTTGTCTCAACAATAGGGATGATGATGCATCTTTTTTAATTGTTTCGGGATCTACCTTCTTGCAGCGTTCTTTTACAATAACCGCTGTTATATGTTTATTTCAATTTCAATTTTCTTTTTATTTCAATTAATTTCTTCATTTTCGTTTTAATATTTTTATTTATTCAAAAATTACAAAACAAATGAGTCAAGTCTTATTTTAAGTCTATTTTCGGAAAATAATTTTTATTTTTATAATTTTCGTGGTTAATTAATAATTCATTTGATTAAACATGCTTTTTTTCTTATCTAGTTCAATATTTTGATTTTATTTGCAATTCTCCATTAACCTAAAAATATATACAAAAACATTTTTCATGTTTCTTAATTTATAGATATAATTATGATATTTTTTAACCAAATTTATTTTATAATTTGCTTGGTTTTAAAAATTGTTGAAGTAGAATGCATATTTTTGGTCCCTTTCTTGCTTATGCTAGAAGTTTCAATTTTATTTTCCCTCTTCCTTGATCTGAAAATTCTAATATAATTGTTGGTTGTTCTTGCTTGAATTGAGACACTTAAAATAATTTTTCTGTTTCATTTTGTTATTGTTTTAAATTTTTTTGGTCAAGTGTGCTTCATTGAATTCCTTTCATGGCTAGTTTCCAAGTTTTGATGTTATTTTCCCACTTCCTCCAATGATTAAATGATATTAAGAGATATTCCTGACTTGTAAATGTGTGAAGATCATATCTAAGCTTTTTATTTGAATTTTAACATCACTATGCTATTTTTGCTTGATTTAAATTGAAAACTTGTCCATTGGTGTTTCTCTTGACAAATAGTGCCTTCACTTGGTAGTTTTTAAACATGTTTTGATGCTAATATCTAGTCACATTGTGGGTACATGAGTGCTTAAGGATCATATTAATTGGATTCAAATTATAGGTCCTTTTAAGGTCAATATTTGTTTAATCCTTCTTGTGCACATTATGTACTTATCTTGTGAAATCCTAAGGGGTTTTGATTGGTCTCTTGAGCTAATTTTCATGATATTTTGTGTGTGAACCAATGATTGAGGGATTATAGGTTCAAGGATAGTCTCTTGAGGACTTGAGAATCATACAACTCCATTGGACAATCCTTCCTTGAGATCTCCTTCATTCTTCACCTTCCTTGGAGTTCATTGAGGAGCATCATGTGAATTTTAGTGGATTTCTTAAGCTAGAAAGACAGGTGCAGTAAACATATTCCACTTGGTAAACTTCTCCTCACTTCAAATCTATCGTTCTAGGGTTTAATGCTTAGAAACATGTTCATGCATCTTTAGGGGGGCCATACAATAGGTATGAAGTGGTTTTACTTAGCATTTTTACTTGATTTTGATATTTGAAATGTGTGTGCAAAGTGTGAATTTGTCACCTTGTTGTTTGTTTCGCTCCAGGATTCTTTGATCATTTTTCAATTTTCTTGATGCTATGATGTTCCTTGCATTTAGTACTACAACTTTGGTTCAAAAAATATTTTGATTTCATTAAGAAATAAGAATGTTTTGACGATGTGAAGTCGCCTGCATTAATAAAAATCAGGAAAAGCTGGGACAACCGCGTGGGTACCCCTAAGTGGTATATTTTTTTGTCTTATTCCCAAGATTTTTGACAGCTCTTTTTTGCAATAACAACTATTATATGTTTATTTCAATTTCAATTCTCTCTTTATTTTAATTAACTTCTTCATTTTTGTTTTAATTTTTTTAATTACACAAAATTTCCACAAAAAATAGTTTAAGTCTCTTTTTGAGTCTATTTTCGAAAAATAATTTTTATTTTTTTATTTTTATTTTTGTGGCTAATTAATTAATTCATGTAATTAAATAGGTGTTTTCTTGACTAGTTTAATGTTTTAACTTTATTTTCCATTTTCCATTAATTTAAAAAATGACAAAAATATGTTCTGAGTTTCTTACGATCTGAAGTTGATCTTATATTTTTTTAACTAGGGTTATATATGTTTTTGGTCCCTCTGAATATAATAGTTTTCATGTTTAGTCCCTCTAAACATTTCCTTCAAAGAATGGTCCCTCTAAAATTTTTCATCCACACTTTTGGTCTCTCCTGCTAACGTCCGTTAACAGAGCTGGCGTGACACTAACACGTGATAGTGATAGTGTCGTAAGATGCTAACGTGGCATGCCATGTGGCTAAGATCAACCATATGCACGTGTTCATAAAATATTGTAGCTAAGATCAGAACTAATTTGTAGCAAAGTCGTAGCTAAAATTTTGTCTGCACCATTATTAACTCTTACATATTTTGTCATTCCAAACCAGTGCAAAGAGTCTGTAACAATTCATATAGAAAAGTCAGTACAAACACTCTAGGAAATATAAGTTTTAATTGATTAATTGTGAAAGTGTTGAAACTACAAACATTCATTTGCAAACAGATCAAAATTCATAATATAAAAAACCATATTGAGAGACCGTTTCAGAATTAGGCTTGCATTCATGTTTGGTCATCTAAATTGCCAACAATTTCTATCATAAGGTATTTTTTAGATTTGAGTATAACATTAGTTCGTACAAGGGAAATTTTGAAGCAAGTTAGCAACAACAAATAATAGTAATAAAACATTCATTTTGCAGCAAGTTAACACCTCACCACAGTGCCATGATGCCACAATTTTCCAGTCAAGCACCACCTCAAACTCCTCGAACACGTATTCAGTTCACTTTCACCCATCCTTAATCTGCAAAAAAACCACAAAACCGAACCTAAAGCTACAGCAACAGACGAAAATACTAACTCCCTCTACTGAAAATCATCCAAACCTATCACGTAAAGCTCACTTCCAAAGGATTTTTCAGAGTTTCACATTGGAAACTCTGAGTAAATTGAGTTCAACCAACTAGAAATCGGGAAACTTGGTAAGCATTGAGCTCTTTTTTCTTGCAACCCTTCATACCATGTTGTCATGTCTACCCTGTTTTCCCCTAAGATCCCTCTATCACATCACATCAATTCAATCACAACAAGATCACACTAGGGTTTGGTTCTTCTCCTTAAATTTAGCTTTGCTCATGGGGAATCACCAAGCACCTTGACTTATATTTTGTGATCATCTAAGTTTTATAGTGATTAACTTTTAACTAACAAATACAAGGAATTTTTTCCCTAATTTGATGATGTTGTAGGTGAAAGCACAATGCATTCCATCAAGTTGATCCATAGGTTCATGAGTTTATTTACATGCCTTATTCAACAAAGATTCATTGAGGTTCAAGCTTCACTATTGAAGATATTTTGGAATAACATCATGACAAAGTCTATTATGATTCATCATGCCTCAAGTTGTCAAACATAGTTCAAAGGTAAAAGGGTTTATTGAAGAAGTTTGACATAGTTGGACAAGTCTTTGTTTCCAATGATCATAAGTGCATATTTCCTTAAATTATCAAGATTTGAAAGTGTCTTTGGTTTCTATGGTTTCTCCTTATCATACTCAACAACTTATATTCACTTGACAAAAGTATTTGTCCAAGAAGATTAGTCAAAATTGCAAAGGTGTCCCATAGCATTTTGTTGCTCTAAGAGCTATGGTTTTGAACTTCAAAGGGGTATATCTTGCTCATATTTTAGTAATTTTTGGTGATTCCAAAAACATGCTTCTCTTCAAAGAGTTATCAACAAATCAATTCAAACGTTTCAAGGAAATTTTGTATGGAAGAAACCTAATGATGAAGAAAGATTACAAGTCCTCCAAATGAACCTTCAAATTCCATTAGGTGATTTTAAAAGATCATAACTTGGTAAAAAAATTTCACCTTGAGCCCATTCACTTTCCACCTTGATCTTAGAGATATTAACTTCAACCTTTATTTTAAGTGAAAAATGTGAAAACGGATGGAAGATGCCCTAATGGTGCAAACGATTATAAGTCATTTTATGAAGGTTTGCCAATTTCAACAAGTCATAACTTCCTCAATTTTTGGATATTTTCAATGGTTCAAGTCTCAAATTTCCATTCAAGAGGTATACTTTATGCAATCTCTTTTGGTCAAGAGAAAATTTTATGTGGAAGGCCATGTTTGGATGCAAGAGATTATAAGTCATTTTTGAAGAAAAAACTTAGAAATTTTCTAAGTATAGAAAGTCAACCTCTTTTTCTCAAGATTGACTCATTACAACTTTTAGCTCAAGCATCCATTTGATCCCATCCTTTACACATTGTAAAGCTTATAATATCATGTATCTAAAGCTTTAAGAATCATGTCCTAAGACCCCTTGAGTTGAGAATTCCATTGATTTGAATTTGGTAACTTGAAACTTAAGTTTCTCCAAAAGTCAGGATTTGAAATCTTTGTTTTGGTTTCTAAACACAAAATTGTTGTGCGTTTTTGCTTCTAATCACGTTTAGTGAACCTCTAGAAGTGATTAGCATGATAAAACGTAAAGTTTGGATGAGTTTTGATCAAAATTACAAGTCACACTTTTCTTGTTTGCAACTTCACACAAATTTCCTCCAAACTTCATCATTTCACACGCTTGAGCATTCAATCAGATTCACTATAAATAGAGGATCATCCCTCATTCATTTTCTCAAGCTTGGAAAGCCAGAATCACCCTGCCAAACTCTCTCTTGAACATAATTTTCTGCAACGTCTAATTTTCTCTTATAGCCATTCTCAATCATTTTTCTTTGTCAATTAACCCTCATTGATCCTCACTGAAGCTAATAGAAGAAGAATTAAGCTTTAAAACTTCCTGAATCGTGCTAGCCAAGTCAAGTTTCAGAGCTCTGCCACTTAACTTCAATAGGTAGATTTTGTCACCAATCCTCTCAAACTTTGATACTATTGTGAAGCTCTCATCATCCTGATTCTAGTCGCAACATTTATTTTCAACTGGAAACATGTTTTGACCATGAAATTTAAAAATCCGTTTCAAAACTTCTCTTCGAAAACGACTGAGCTACAATTTATATAAATTTTTCGCGAAGGTGTGGTTGTCTTCGTCTTGATGAGACGAAGCGAATGGTACCAGTCTCGAGCTCTAATTTTATAGTTTTAGGAACCTGGTTTCGAGACTGGCTGGAGGTTGAAGATGACCAACATGTCATCCTTCAACCAATGAAAGCGTGCCATTTGGAATTTTCAAAAATCTGATTTAATATTTGATTCAATGCTTTATTCAACAATGACCATGATATGCACATTGCGTCTAATCCATTGGATTAGCTTACTAACACATTTTGACTCTATCCATTGGTCCACATTTTTTGACTTTATTTTATTTTCTGATTTTTATATTTAAATTGTTTTAAACTTCAAAAAATCATAAAAAATCCATTTCAACTTCAAAAAATTTGAAAAAATTATGAAAAACACTTTTGACTTTTCTATTTTTGATTTTTATTTTTTCACAATTTTATTTTGTGTTTTTGACATTTTTTATAATTTTTAACTTTATTTGAATTGTTTTAATTGTTAATAAAATAATTTTATTTATTATTAAATTCTGGAAAAATTAGGGAATGATCCAATGATCTTTTGACAAATATTGGTGACTTCATTTTTTTTTATTTCTGACTTTACTAGTTTTCTCCATTTTTGTTTTATTTTGTCTATTCCTTTTAATTTTAAAAAATAGTTTGTGACTTCAAAAAATTACCAAATATTTTATATAAATATTTGAGATCATTTTTTATTTTTCTATGGTATTGTTTAATTATTCTTGATTATTTTGAATATAATTGCTATTTTTCCTCTTTATTTCATTTTAATATCATTTTTAAAATCTTATTTTCTTATTTTAAATACAATTTTATTTTTTTAATATATATTCTGGATGATCTTGGACTACGAAATTTGGATCAAGAACTTTATTAACATCATTGGATCCATGGTGTTGAGTCTAATTCCATAAAAATGGATGAATGATTTTAATAATAGTTTGATTAAATTTTTAGTTCAAATATGGTTTATTTCTCACCCCATCCCTCGTCATCTTATCCCATTCTTATTGTGCTAAATGTTATTGGAGCATGATTCCTATATCATGTCTCAAAATATAGAGTACATAGATTGCTATTGACGGACCTCAAAATAGGTGCGACTTCTATATAAGTCCACTTACGATTGCTTAACATAGCGCTAAATTTTTTCCCGATTTGAGAAAATGATCATTCGTGGCCCAAACCCATGTTTGGAAGCCCAAGTATGTTAATTTGAACCCTTTGATTAAATAACGTTGAGATTCATTGTTAGGAGGCTTTGGTCCTACCAATCCTCTAATGAATTTTCATCAACTTTGATCAAAGTGGATCACTTAAACATCATTGATCATTTAATGTTGCCTTAAGAATTATAAAATAGACGATATACTTGACAAAAAGCAAATGTAACTTGTTGTTCAGAGGCTTTGTTTCTACCAATCCTCTAATAAGTTCCAAATGCATGTTTCAAGATGGTAATTCAACTACCCACTAATTTTTAACAATTGACTTTATTTTATGCTTTTACTTTATGCCTTTACTTTAAACACATTTATTTTAACATTTACATTTCATGCTATTTTCATCCTTGCTCACTTGAGCATTTACTTTTATGTCATTTTTTAATTTTGCTCATTTGAGCTTTTCATTTCCTTTTCAAAGATATTTAATAATCAACTTGAACCATAAAAAACTTTAATGTTACTTGGACTACTTGGCTACTATCCTTTGCGTTTTGGAGACATGGACTTCTTGGAATTAGGATTAGAGACCTTAACCTATTTTGAAGACCTTGTGACCTTAACTATTATTTTGTGTGGAGCTCTTTGGGTTTACCCCATGACATTGGGTTGTTTGCTTGTTTTGTGTGCAAGTTATTGTGATTACATGCTTTGTCTGTGATCTGGAATTTATCTGTATAGAACCGTTACTCTGCCCAATTTTTGTGAAGACTTAATACAAATGGAGTTTGGTTTTCTTAAGAGGTATTTTCTGTAATTGTTTTTTTGGCTTCAAATCCAAAGGATGAGAATTCTGCATTGACTCATTATGTCAAGTGTTGGCTTCTTGTTGGTTAGACGTTTATTTTCCATAGCTTTTACCTTATGCTTTAGGATAGTCCCTTCATCTCCTCCCATCTTCTTTAATTTCAAAATATTCTCCCTTCTTTTTAAGATTCTTCTTGTTTCAAAACTTGAACCACATTCATAATAAATTTGGACTTAGTTCCATGCATTTTATAAAATATTTTCGTAATCAAACATTAATCAATTTAGTAATACTTCGACATTTTTGTGAGAAGACTAAAAGTCAATCAATCTCATTCAAACTATTTTGCCATTTTGGCTTTTATCTTTAAAAATTTTCTCAAAAGATTAGACTCTTGTTAATCCTTGTAGTGATGCAAACTACTATACTTCTACGATATGGAGTGAAGTGAGATATTTTCCACTTGGGGGTTGAGTGAGGCTTTTGTTGATTTTAAAATCCAAGCCATATCCTCCACTCTAAGATGATGCAAATTCTCCTTTCTCGTGATTGTGGGTAGTAAGTATGTTTTCCACTCGGATAAGATGATGATGTCTCGTCTCTTAAAAATTAACCAACACACTTGTGTTTTAAAATTTTTTAAAGGTGAACTACGAATACCCTGATCCCCTATTGCACAGAAGGTGGTACGTAGACACTAAATGTTCGCAACTGCGGCGGGTGCAAAAGTTATAAAAAATATTTCTTTTCTCATCCCC
Organism: Vicia faba; assembly: GCA_948472305.1. Lineage (NCBI taxonomy): Eukaryota > Viridiplantae > Streptophyta > Magnoliopsida > Fabales > Fabaceae > Vicia > Vicia faba. The sequence continues at coordinate 185,673 of CATIWC010001356.1, forward strand.
ACAATCTATTTTTGTATACAACATTTTATAGCCAAAACATACAGATTTACAAAGAGGTTCCTGCAGAGTACCGTAGAAGTTTAGGGTGCTAATACCTTCCCTTTGAATAACCAACCCCCTTACCTAGATTCTTTCCCCCCTCTTTTTTGTTTATTCACTCTTTTCCCATTCCTTTGGAAACAATAAAGCAAGGTGGCGATTTTTATTTTGATCTGTGCGAGTTAAGTCAATCCAATGATTTAGTCTCTAATTTCTACCTTTACAGAAAAAATGGCGACTTCACTGGGGAAAGATTGACCTATTGCTGGTCTATCTCTATGTGGGTTGAACCTACCTTTGTTTATCTATGTATATGCTATTATTGTTTGTATATCATGTGTTGTATATATGTTTGTTTGGATTTTCCTGGTTTTCAGGGTGCTTGGTGATTTCTCATAAGTCCTATACTCGGACTTGGTAAAACTTAAGATAGGACGGGAGGTATAGTCATGTTAACTTTGAGTGAGTAATCCCATAAAAGGATACATGAGATCCCCCACTCAGTGGAGGCCCCTTTGATTGTAAAGTCCTTTATCGAGTAATCGGGAAGACGTGCTGCTTTCGACCTAGGACCCTGCTGAAACTGAGCATTGTAGAACCTTTAACCCATCTTGTCTTTTTAGGTGTAGTGCGAAAGCTACGACGGAGTAATCTGGAAATGGTTGTCACGCGATACTATGCTCAGACGAGTTTTTCCTGAGAATATTGCTAATTACCGAGTCAATCGGTATGTCGGTAATATCTGAAGGAAGGATGTAGACTCTGGGAACCTCTTAGAACCTTGTTCGACAGGTGATAAACTTTTAGATCATACCTTGTGGGTAGTTCCTTCGACCTCATGCTCATGATGTTGAACTTATGAACCCTATGTTTGTATTCTTGTGTGTGATTGTTGCATCATGCATTCATGCACCCATGAGCATCTATTAAAACATCCTGTTTCAAGGGACTTAAAGTTGACTCTTTATGAATACCTCAGGTACTTTTGGCCATTGATTCTTGAAAAATAAATACTAAGAAGTACAGTTTCAAAGATCCCAAGATAGATGAGTTGATGAATCTGGTTCCCGATATCGAGAGTTCTACAGGTTTTCGGAGGAAGTACAGGTCCATCATTTCTCTTATGAAGTTCAAGATGAAGAAGGGTATTCTCTCGACTTTAGTCCAGTTCTATGATCTGATGTATCGATGCTTTACTTTCCCTGATTATCATTTGATGCCTACATTAGAGGAGTATTCTTATCTGCTGGTTTACCTATTACCAATTGTGTTCCTTTTACTGGTTTGAAGGGTGAGCCAAAATCTCATGAGATTGTTGCTTTGATCCATCTGGTAAAGTCTGAGGTTGAAGCCCACATGACTACCAAAGTAGGTATTAAAGTATTACCAGCTCATTTCTTATTGGAGAAAGCTTGCTACTTCGCTAGGATGAAGAGTATGGCTGCTTTTGAGGCCATATTTGATCTAATTGCTTATGGATTGTTCTTTTTCCCAATGTAGACAAATTCGTTGATATCAATACCATCAAGATATTTATGATTGGGAACCCAGTCCATACATTATTGGATGATGCCTATTACTCTATTCATCTTCGGGATTCTTACCATGCCTTTGTTGTATCAGTGATTTATTTCTCAGTTACCTAGGTCTGATGCTTTCTGGGATGTCAGGAAGGAACCTCGTTGGGCTCCAAAGATTATAGCCCTCACTCATTCAGATATTGTTTGGTATCATAAGGAATACTATGATGTAGATATTATTGACAGTTGTGGTATTTTCCCCAATGTAACTCTTCTTGGTACAAAAGGAGGAATTAATTACAATCTCGTTCTTGAACAACGACAACTTGGATATCCGATGAGGGTTAAGCCAAATAGTATTCATTTGAGTGGTTTCTTCCTTAAAGAGGGAGAGGTTCATAAGGAAGCTAAAGACGATATTGCAAAGGCTTGGCATCATATTCACAGGAAGAGTAGGAAGGATTTGGGACCTAGAGGGGTTGTTTCTTTGGAGCCGTATCTTCAGTGGGTACAAGAAAGAGCCATCTAGTTGAAGATGTCGTATTCCCGTGAAGCACCCATGCCTGATATGTTTATGAAGACCACTCTTCCCCTATTAGACGATGTAGAAGAGCTTCAACTTGCTCTAGTTAGGATGCATCAAGAAAAGGAAGATTGGAAGAATAAGTGCCAGACTTTAGAGGTATCCTACCGAGCAGACCTGAAGGAGAAAGACGACTTGATCAAGATTATTGAGAGTCGTTCTGTAGAGATAATGGAAAGGCAAGAGGGTTTTTTTTCCTCTAAGCCTCAATCAGGACCTAGTTATTCACTTCCTAACTCTGATGATTGGAAGGAGGTCGCCACCAGGTATGCGGAAGAAAACCAGAGGTTTAAGAATCATATTTCCAGGCTCACAGGGAAGCTTCAGCGTGTAGAGTGATCTCCATCAATTTTGTTTTTAAGAATTTTAGACTTTCATCTTGTACTTGGGATTACTGAAACTTGTACTAAAAAGTGTAATCCATTTTGAGATTATTATAATGAGATTTTTCAGTATTTCAAATGTGTTATTACTTTGATATTTGCAAATTGTCTATAAATCTTTGTGTCCCTTGAAATGTTAATAATAAAATAAATCATGTGCATTGCATATCATGCATCATATTGCATATACTTCTTGCATTTTTTGTACATATCCAGGTGTCTTACTGAGCTTTTTTACTTCATTCAATAGCAAGTTGTCTCACTAGTACAACACTCAAGCTAATTTCAGAAGGAATATGGATAATCTAGAACAAGAGAATCGTGAGCTGCGCGAAGAAGTTTTTGCTCTGAAGGCTGATATGGCCAATCTCACTGCTCTAATGGAATCTTTAGTGGGTTCTCAGAATCATCCACCAATTGCTCAGCCTCAACAGAAAATGGTTGCTACTGAAGTTCCGATTGTTCTCGTTTCTACTACTCCACCTGCCGTTGTTCAAAATTGTATGCCTCCGGGATGCCCTTGGGAAATTCTAGAGAACTTTATGCCAGAAGGTTATAATCAGGATGCTTAAGTTGCTCCACTTGCTCAGACTGCTTCTGTACCCACACCTCCTGTGGTGCATATCACCCCTTCTACTAGAAGTGAGACTCACTATGCTGCACTTCCCTCAATGAATACGGTCCCGTTTTCTAATGATGAAGTGTATCACCCTATTTCTCCATCAAGTGAAAGCCTGGGTTTCTATGATCGAATGGATGATTTTCAAGACCGGTTTGATAATATGCAAAAAGAGTTGAACGCCCTCAAAGGAAAAGAGATGTTTGGGTAGAATGTGAATGATATGTGTTTGGTGCCAAATGTGAAGATACCTGCAAAGTTCAAAGTGTCGGAGTTTGAAAAGTACAAGGGCAACACTTGCCCTCGTGCTCACTTAGTAATGTATGTCAGGAGAATGTCTATCCATACAGATGATCAATGCTTGTTAATTCATTTCTTTCAAGATAGTTTAATCGGTGCAGCATTAAAAAGGTACATGAGCCTGGACAGTGCCAATATTCATACTTTCAACGACTTGGGTGAAGCATTTAATAGATAGTAAAAATATAATATGGACATCGCACCTGACCGTGATCAACTCAGGGCAATGGTCCAGAAGGACAAGGAGTCATTTAAAGAATATGCACAAAGATGGCATGAAGTAGCCGCCCAAGTGATTCCTCCAATTGAAGAAAAGGAGATGACAAAGATTTTTCTAAAGACTTTAGGTGCATTCTATTATAAAATAATGGTGGCGAGGGCACCAAGTGATTTTACCGAGATGGTGGCGTCTGTTTGGAAGAAGCTGTAAAAGAAGGTCGTCTGACAAAAGGTGAAAATTCGGGCAATGCAAAAAAACCATAATTTGGGTTTGTTTAGTAGAAAGAAGGAGAAACAAACGCTATTATTCAAGAAAGAAGAGTTAATACTCTTAGAAGAAGCCATCAGTGCCATCAACAGGTTGCCTCGGTAACTCCGGTTGTAAATGTTGCTCCGACTATAGTCGCTTATCAAAGACCAGCCCCTTAAGGAAGTCAAGGGAAGAAATAGAGAAGAGAACCTTTTGACGCCATCCCTATGAGTTATGCAGAGCTACTCCCAGCATTTTTCTAAAAAAAAGTTGTCTAGACTAGGCCACCCCCTGCTATACCATCCCCTTTGCCTTGGTACTATAAGGCAGATCAAACATGCGCTTTCCATCAGGGTGCACTAGGGAATAATGTGGAAAAATCGTATTCTATGAAATCCAAGGTACAGAAAATGGTTAGATCTGGCCTTTTGTCCTTCAAAGATGTCAGTCCCAATGTAAAAGATAATCTTCTGCCAAAGCATAGAGGAACGAATGTTGTCAACATGGTTGCTGGTTGCCCAGGGGACTTCCGAATTTATGATATTAATTTGGTTAGAAAAGACTTGGTAAAGATGCATGCAGACCTTTGCGAGTTTAGTTACTATACTCATGACCATGCTGGTTGTGGTATTTGTAGTACTAATATACAAGGCTGTGACAAGATAAAGGCTGATTTACAAGAGATAATGGATGAGGGTCTCATCCATATAATCGAGCCTAGGGAAGAATATGAGGAGGAAGTGAACATGGTATTTGGGTGTCCTGGAGAGTTCAGGATCTTTGATGTGGACCATATGAGTGATAATCTCATGCAATTACATGCTACTTTCTTCCATATGGCTGGTCAGGTAGAGCACCAATATGGATCTTGTCGGGTTTGCTGTAGGGATTCCCAAGGATGTTCCATTGTAATAACGTGTATTCAGTTGTTATTGGATAATGGAGAAATCAAAGTGTCAGACCAAGGAGATGATTACCATGAGGTTAATATGATCGAGGTTTTCTTGGCTAAGTATGAATCAGATGATGAATATGCTTTTGCAGATGAATTCTTTTCCTCATATGAGGATATGTTCAACAGAGTTGATTCTTTGATGTCCAAATTTTCAGAAGAAGGTGCAAACGTAATTGTTCCTTGTTTCAATGATTCTGCCCCTGTTGAAATTGAATATTGTAGTAAGCCAGTTGTTGCCCCTGTGGTGATTTGCTTGCCAGGGCCCGTTCCTTACAAGTCAGAGAAAGTTGTACCGTACAAGTACAATGCTACTATTTTAGAGGATGGTGTGGAAGTTCCCATCCAGCCTTTATCTAGTATTGAGAATATTGTTGAAATTAGCAGGGTGACCCACGGTGGTCATGTATTTGTACTAGTTATTAGGGGAAATGTCAGTGATGAGAAGAAAGTTACAGAAGGTGTTAAGAATAATAAAGATGTAGGAGAGTCCAGCGGTGCTACCCTGGAAAAAGATCTGGATGATATTTTGAAGATTATCAAAATGAGCGATTATAGAATTGTAGATCAGCTATTGCAGACTCATTCAAAGATATCTATCCTAATATTGTTGATGAATTCTGCTGCCCATAGGGAATATTTAATGTGGGTGTTGGATCAAGCCTTCATGGAGTGTGATATGTCGTTACATCAATTCAGCACTATGGTAAGTAATATTACATCTTGTAATAACCCAAGCTTTCGCGATGATGAATTTCCTGACGAAGGGAGGAACCACAACCTAGCTCTCCATATATCCATGAACTGTAAAAATGATTCATTATCAAATGTGTTGATTGATAATGGGTGCGCCTTAAATGTTATACCAAGGAGTACGCTGATGAATTTGAAATATCAAGGGGCTCCCATACGCATAAGTGGTATTATTGTCAAAGCTTTCGATGGATCAATAAAGTCAGTTATTGGGGAAGTCGATCTGCCTATTCACATAGGCCCACACTTGTTTCAGATTACTTTCCAAGTCATGGATATTGTGCCCACATACAATGTCTTCTAGGAAGACCATGGATACACGAAGCAGGGGCTGCCACTTCAACTCTTCACCAAAAATTGAAGTTCGTGCGTGAAGGTAAAGTGGTTATTATAAATGGATAGGAAGATGACGCTGCTGTGGGGACGCTGTTCCAAGCTTTGTCCGTTGATAACTTAAGAGATAATGAGAATTCCATGACTTTGTTCAAAGATGATCAGCAGGTTGTGTGCAATGGTCCAAGTAATGTTTGGGGGCAGATTATTGATCCTCCGGTAAACAGGAATAAGGCTGGTTTGGGATTCTCTACAAAGAATGGTAAATTTGAGAATTTGAAGTCAAAAGATACTGAAAGCAGCTATTAGGATATTTTCCACAATGGAGGCTACCTCCATCCAACTGCTTATGGAGTTAATTCCATTATAGATGGTGGAGAAGAATAGGAGATGCCAAACTATACGACGTCTGGAGTCAAAATCCAGAACTAGGTCACTTATGATGTTCCCTCTTGCATCCATGTCTCACAATAATTTGTTTTTGTTTATCTTTTCAAAAAGCCTCCACTCTGCCCAAGGGGAAAGCTAATGTTGTATGGTCTTATCTGTTTGCTTTTCTCATTAAAATCATTAATAAAAGATGTCTTTGATTCTCAAATTGTGTTTTATTTTCTGCTTTTTCTTGGAAAATGGTAATCAGAAAAATCCCTTTTTGGAATAAATAATAGTTGTAGATAAATCTGCATGATCACTTGATATATGTGGCAGTTTCTAAAAACAATTACAAATCACATGTACAGATTAATTAATAAACTTGTTGAATACAATGACCCTGCACCCTCTCCCAACTTTGAATACCATGTGTTTGGGACAGAAGAAGAAGAATATGATGAGATTCTAGAAGAGGTTCCATGGTTGCTCGAGCGCGAGGAAAAAGCCATTCAACCGTATAAAGAGTCGTTGGATACCATCAATTTTGGTTCAGAGGAGGAGCCAAAGGAACTCAAAGTTGGAGCATTGTTTCATCCCGATATGAAGAGTAGATTGACTGAACTATTGAAAGAGTATGTGGACATCTTTTCTTGGTTGTACCAAGGTATGCCTTGTCTAGATACTTATATTGTGAATCATCATTTTCCTTTGAAGCCAGAGTGCCCGCCAGTCAAGCAGAAGTTGAGAAGAATTTACCCTGACATGGCAGTAAAAATTAAAGAAGAAGTGTTAAAGCAGATAAATGTCGGTTTTCTTGTGACATCTGTGTATCCTCAGTGGATTGCCGATATTGTACCTATACCAAAGAAAGACAGAAAAGTTTGCATGCACGTAGATTACAGAGATCTAAATAAAACTAGTCCAAGTGACGATTTTCCATTGCCGCATATTGATATGTTAGTTGATAGTACAGTAAAATTCAAAGTATTCTTGTTTATGGACGGATTTTCCGGATATAATCAAATCAGAATGGCTCCTGAGGACATGGAAAAAACAACATTTATCACAAACTAGGGAACATTATGTTAGAGTGATTCCCTTTGGGTTAAAGAGCGCTGGTGCAACGTACTAGAGGGCTATGACAACCCCATTCCATGATCTGATGCACAAGGAAATTGAAGTATATGTTGATGACATGATTTCCAAATTACAGACCGAAGCAGGGCATCTGGAAGATTTTATGAAGTTGTTTCAGCTTTTGCGAAAGTATCGTCTCTGTTTGAATCCAAACAAATGAACCTTCGGTGTCCGATCAGGGAAGTTGTTGGGTTTTATTGTCAGTCAGAAAGGGATATAATTTGACCCAGATAAAGCCAAAGCAATTCAAGAAATTCCAGCACCCAGAACTGAAAAGAAAGTTAGAGGCTTCCTTGGGTGTTTGAATTACATTTCCAGATTCATTTCCCACATGACTGCAACGTGTGAACCGATCTTTAAGTTGTTAATGAAAGATCAGAGTTGTGTGTGGACAGATGATTTCCAAAGGGCATTTGAATGTATTAAAGAATATCTGGTTATTGTCGAACATATCAGGGAACGCAAAGTTGTGGAGAGTGCCCCTGGTTGAAAAGTCGAATATCCCGGTGTGGTAACCACATATGACGTTGGTCAACAAGAACGAAGCACTGATATAAGATCCCATAGTAAATGGGAACCATCTGCTGATAAGATGTTCCAAGAACTCAAGATTGTGTAGCACTTCATGGTTGAAAGTAATTCCCAAAAGATGGGGAGAAGAGAGAACTTGTTGCAGAAGTAAGTGTACGATTGTTGACATCATCATCATAGCTTCCATGACCCAGTTCATCTGAGTCTTCAATCAATTAACTTCCTTCTCGAAGAATTCCCGACCATAGGCTAAATCTTGTATGAATACCATAATCAATCCCATCAAGATCTTCGTATCGGTCAATCCCCACGGAGTTATCCCATACTGATCTCTAAACATGTGCAGTAAGAAATCAAGTTAAACCTCTAAGGTGAACACCAGATCTGAATAAGAATCCCCAATATTCGAGTACTTGTTATGGATGCAGGAATATGCATGGGGTGCATGAATGGGTGCCATGTCGTGTTCTGTCATTTCCAAGGAACTTATAGATTTGGTTTTGATTTTATGCAAGTAAGGGATAGAAAAGTTCAACACAAGGCTTACAAATATGATTCCTTGGAAATAAAAGAACATGTATGTTAATCATGTGGTAACCATGTTATGTATGAAAAGACATGGGATCAAAGTTCGATCATTTCTGAATATGATTGTTGCACTGTTTCTGAAGCATATGAATATCACCAGGTCAAATATCCGGCATGGCTTCCGCACATGTAACAACCAAGCACATGATCAAGGTTTCTAGACCACCAAATACTGTTGAGCATTTTCTGAACATGTTGGGAATACCAAGATCGAAGGCCCGAATGAACCTCCGAACAAACAAGTCAGGAACTCAGAAAATAAATCTGAGAACCACATGGTTACAAACAGAACATACGATTACAATCTGAACATAGTCACCAACGATACATGTAAAGATAATAATTCCCTCCCCACTCACGAGTGAAAACTAGGCCAGGGTAAGGTTGTGTAACTCAGAATCGGGGGTACTCCTGAAAAACTATCGTCGTATCACCTATGTGAAAATGGCAGTCCCTCATTTGTACCTCATCTGAGCATGGATATCATGGTTGAAATAGTGAAACTTAAGTCAACTACATGTTCATGTTCCATTCTATTCATAGGGTTCCTATGGTATACTACTATGCTATGGGTATTGGGCCTTTTACCTCATAGTAACATCCCAACCCAATCAAGATGTAAATACAGTACAATAGTAGTATATGGAAAACTATAAAATGTAATGCATACATATGCTCAGGTAAATGTGTATGAATGAATAAACAGAAAGCATAAAAATTTAAACAGTCAAAGAAAAGTAAACAAGAGTTAGGAGTGACATTTGGGATGGACCAGCAATAGGTCGAGGTATCCCCAATGGAGTCTCCAGCTGAAACAACCGGCAGAAAATCATCAAACAATGAAGTCGCCATCAAACGTCTTTTATCCCACATGGAGGGAAAGGTAAACATCGAGAAAACATGAGAAGGGAGACGTCACGGTCTTGCGATCGAGATATCGGGTAAGGGAGTCTGTTACACGAGGGGAAGGTGTTAGCATCCCACACGCCCGTAGTACTCTATGGTATCCACTCTTGTTATCTATCTTATGGGTGTTTCTAAACTATGCTTACTGTTTACTACTGAGGAAGAATGCATGCAAAAGAAAGGAGAAAAGAATGTAGGGAAAATAAAGTTGTACTCGCTTGGGCCCTACCCTAATGCCTATGTATCCTTTTTGAGGAATCATAGCTACCGTAGTTCGGCTCACATGTTTTTGTTTGTTTTGTATTTTTTTATGGACGATGCTAATTCCTCCTTCTACCGCAGCTCGACCTTTGGAGACTTATGCGTTGGCACAAGAGCAAATTAATCATGTCCTTGCTGAAAATGATTTCGAGTTACACCCTCGAGGCAAAATGCCACTTTTGATTGGTTTGTGATTTTGTTACCTTGAAAAAGGGTTTAAATATGATTAGTATGTTTTATGATTTTCTAGAGACCGAAGTTTTAGTTTTAGATACATATGCAAAAGGGGAAGAAAAGAGCCTACGGTAGACTAGCCTATTTTTAACCTAATGTTATCATACAATGGTATCCCTAAGGTTTGGATTAACAAATGGAAATGTCTACCTAATGTTAGCATCCATGGTTTGCAACCTAAGGTCTAACTTGCATCCGAACGGAGGAAGCATATCCTAAGGGAACATGGTATGTGCAAGGATAAAACAAGCAAGTTCGAAAGAGCACACACATAAAAGAGTAAGGAAAAGAAACACAATGATTTAGTCAAGGGAAGTGTATCACCCGTGACTAATAAGCGGGAGTGAGATGAAGAAACGAAAATGTGATGTCCAAAGCGACTGAACACCCCACCAATATATAAGAGATCGAGGTAAGCGACAACAGGAAATATGAATGATCACGGAGTATCAGCATCGGCCAATCTGAACTCCTGACAAAATGTGGGGGTTCAATTGCATAACCCTTCACCACTTGACGACTCTATATAAAAGAGTAGGCACAACTACGAAGCATCGTGGTGTGTCACAAGCTAAGGATGACACAGAATAAATTGTGGGGGTTAATTATGAACCCTCCCCACTCGCCTCTTTTTGAGGACTTATCATCTGTACATATGGGGCACAAATATAAACACACCTATAGAATACCTACTCAAAGGTAGGTGTGATACGGTGGGAGAGAACTGACTCTTTTTGAAATGCTAGTTTGCGTTTTGCCTTTGTTTTTGCAAAATGTCGCGGTAAGCAAGAGTCACCACAGTCTTTTATTTTATCCAACAAGGAAAGGAAAAAAGCACAGAAAAATTCCTTTTTCGAGATGTTTCTCGGGTCCGGGGGGTAGATTATAGAAAAGGAAGGTGTTAGCACCCTTTCTATCCGTGGTTATCCACGGGCTCTTAGGTACTTGCTCAAAGTGTTTTCAAAAATTTTCTTTCCTTGTGTTTGTGGGTTTGAAGAAGTTTTTGTTTTGAAAAGGAGTGTAAGTGTAAAAATTTTGTTTTGTTTTAAAAGAGCAAGTACTTAAGAACCATCTACCTACTCGAAAAAAGAATCAATCTATGCTAATGTCCTTTAGACAATGCCATCCCACTATTTATGAGTAGGTAGCATCTTCGTTGGAGTTTAAGGGTCAATTCGATTAAGGGACGTGCGGTCACTAAAGCAATGTTAGGACGCCTTAGCGGTAACCCTAAGGTCTTAGATCATTTTTCCGAGGCAACCGTTTCGAGGAAACTATGATCTTTAGACAAGAGGGCGACCTCTAAAACTTCCTATACTTAATGACCGCGTTCGAAGGCAACCAAGTGAGGTGTACCCTAGGAGTGCGCATGTGCGAGTGTGTTGTTTTTAAGTTATTTTATCTTTGTACATGTCAATGGTTATCTATGTTGATTTTAGATTAAACATTCGATCTTGTCATGCATTCCCTATTACCAAACATCTAACAGTTTATAAGTTGCGGAAATTAAATTGCGGAATTTAAACTAACTATTGCAAGGCGTCGGGTATTTACATCGCCAAAAGCAACCCTTGAAATTAAAATGCGGAAAGTAAATAAAGCGATAAAAATATTTAAAGTCCTATTAAACTATTACATTCCAGGAAACAGATACAATATTGAATAAAAGGGAATGCGTGCGGGAAATTCAATCGGGCCCAAGTTCAAGGGTTTTGACCCTTTAATATTCAAGAAAATATTTTTTTGTGGTTTTGAATTAAAAAGAAATTAGATCTAAGTTAATTATTAAATTAATAAATAAATCAATTAATTAATGAAAATAAATATTTTTGGATTTTTGATATTTAAAGAAATAAAAATAAATTTTATCAATGTTAATAAAACCTAATTGTCTAAATTAATTTTAATTATTGCAAAATATATTAAAAGTTATTCCTAATTAAAACTAAATCAATTAAATTAATATTTATTAACAAAAATAAATTACTGAAAAATAATTTTAATAAATAGAATGTTTTTTTTTGGTTTTTGATTTTATGAAGAAAAAGTTTTGATTGGTTAGTTATTAATAAAAATAACAATAATAAATAATTAAAAGAAATAAATAATAAAAAGAGAAAGGGTTAGGAGGTTAGGGGCCTGATTAGGGGGTGAGAATGGCAATTTTGTGGCCCATTTGTACAAGCTTGTGTTGACCTTCCCTGATTCCCTGTGGCACGTTGACTTGGGAGTATGATGCACGCTCCATCTGGACCACCAGATCTGGCTTGGGGCCATCTGGCAGGTGATTGAATGAGGGAGTAGGATGAACCACACACTTGGTTTCACACTGAATAACCTCTAGAAAAATAAGAATAAATGCATGGGGGACCTGGGATTCGAACCCAGGTCCTATTGGATTTTGAACGCACGCCTTTGCCACTGCACCACTATGTCTCAATTGTTAATTAAATACAAATAAAACATAATATATAAAAAGCGTTAAAATTCCAGAAAATAAAAATAAAGCACGCGAATTATGAATCAACCAATGGGGGAGGGCCACGTTTTCATCCCTAACCTCCAAATCAAGTGGAAAATAATGGGCCCATTTGACAAAATTTGAAGTTTTGGGGATAGTTGACTTTTGGCAATTTTGCAAAAATGCCCAACTTCAACAATACATAACTTCTTCAATTTTGAACTTTTGGAAGTGTTCTTTGACTTTTTAGAAAGCTTGAGATGTCCTCTAACCAATCCTTTTAGTCTAATCTCATTTTGATATTCCATGCTCAAGTTATAAGCATTGGAAAAAAAGGTGTTTTTGTTGACTTTCAAAAATGACCTATAATGTCCAAATTTGTAACTTTTTGTGAGTGCATTTCTTGATCTTGGGGTATGAAGATGGATTGTAGGAAATTTCATCCTATTCAAAATGAGATTTGAATGGGTCATTTCTCATAAAGTATGAGAATGTTATTCTTGGTCAAAGTTGAGTTGACTTTTCTTACAAAACCCTAATTTAGCAACTTTTGAGTCTTGATGAATTTTGAGCAATCCTTGATGAATCATGATCAACCCTTGATCAAATGATGAAATATCCTTCAAAATGATAATTTTGACAAAAAATATTAAGGTTTGACTGTATTTGGGTCACAGTTGACTTTTGCCCTAGCAGAGTCGATTTTTGGACCCTTTGAGAAATTGACTGAGCAAACTTCCTCTGCAAGGCTTGAAATTTGACATGGATGACCTTGAGAACATATTAGGACATTAGGGAGAATTTGATGTAATTTGGACTCAAGGATCTTGATGCAACATAAAACCCTAATTTGAGGTTGACTGCCTTAGGAGATAGCTTGACTGTCCAACTCTTGAGCAATCTTGAGCCACTTGGAGATTTTTCTTGCAATGTTTTGAGAAATATGAGAGGGAAAATTTTGGGGTGCAACAGTAGGGTTTTAAACAAATCACACACAAGTAGCACACAATTGCAAACAATGCAGAATTGCCCTAAACAGGTCTTTAAATAAACCAGAGGGGTTCCTGACATGATCAACAATGGAAACCCCCGTAATACATCTCTACCCTACTTCTCATGGCATCAGAAAGCAGTAAATCCATACTTCTCACGATCTCTAGAAAAGAGGTAAAGAAATGCGATAAAGTGCAGAGAAGTACAAAGGTAGTAGCGACGACTACCAAAGCGAGAAAATCGTCAAGAGCGGACGAAAGAAATGGATATGCAGGGAATACGGGTCGAGAAGGCTTCACCGAGAAACAAACAAATTCAGAAATAATATCCAACTAAGATAAATTAAAACTCGTGTTGCGAGTGCAACGCGTAATCAGAAGTTCCTGCATAAAATACACGATAAGGGGCACCAAACAATGACATGCATGTCGAACAAAAAATTGGGCCACCAATCGAAAGTCCAAACAAGTTTTTTTATCAAATAATTAAGTAATAATTACATGATTGGAAACTATCGAGACGTACCTTGCACAATCAACACACATGTTAAAAATAACAAAGAAAATTAAAGTATAAAAGAGTGGAAGAAAATTTGGAGCAAACAATAGCCAAAGCAAAGCCAAAGAAGCAAAAAGAAAAAAAAAAGGAAAAGATGCGTCGACCGCAACAGGGCATGCGTCGACTCATGCCTGAAATTTTCTCAGTTTGCGTCGACCAGAGGGTAGGTGCAACACTTCCCGTGTGTGGTCTAAATTGTTTGCATCGACTCAAAAAGGCTATGCGTCGACTCAACTCCTGTTTTGTTCAATTGAATCATTGAAACAATGTAACTTTTGCACTGAGTGTCCATTTCGCGCATGGTTCAAATCATTGGAAAGTTTGGAAATCATAGAATATCCACGGCACGAAACGAGAACCAAAACAATAACAAATATACGACAAATTCTCCGATCTTAGCACAATTGACATGTGAATTCATGATCTAATTTCATGAGTTTCGACGCATTTTTATCAGATTAAAAACCAAATTCTCATCAATTATGCTATGACTATAGCACAAGGAAATTCGTACGCAATCAAAAATCAATTGAATCACGCAGTAAGGTCAAGGCACAATGGCTCAAGCATTTTGTCAAACACATAATCTATGAAATTCAACTCATGATTTTTGCACGATTAGAGCTCCAAATTATACCACACATAATCAATTAAGAATCATCAATTAAGCTTGAAACAACTTCAACATTTTATTTTCTCAAATAAGCACTTTCATGAAAATCAATTAATTGAATAAACACTTATTTAATCATCCAATTTCGAATTTTCACATCATGATTCAAGATCAATTCACATTTTCATAATTGAAATCACTTCCACAATTCAAATTAGATCAAAGTTCAACTTATTGATCCACAAAAGTGCTTATTGAAGAATCACTTATTTGAAAAGTGCTTAAATCGAGAAAAGCTTACCGTAGAATTGAAGAGGAAGCTTAGGTATAGAGTTCTCAACAATCGGATTTGAGATCAGAGAAGAATTGAGCTTCTTTAACTTTTGGATCTTGAAGAAGAAGTTGGAAAAGTTGTTGGTGTTCTTGATGAAAATGAGAGGAAGTTTCTCTTTGATCCTTGAGCAAGATGAGAGAAAGTTTTTGATTGTTTTTGAGAATTGGTCAATTATGAGAGTTACCTTGAAAATTGGAGTGAATAAGAATATATAGTATGCCCTTTTTGAATGAATGAGCCTCCAATATACACAAGCAAATGTGCAAATTTTCAGTTCATCAGAGTTCGACACCTTCAGGTCAAATTCGCAGATCCCTCGGTGCGATTTTCGAAGTTGAAGTGTGAAACTAAAATGTAGCCAACATCGATAACAACATTGTGTTTGAAGATGGGCTCAATCGGATAAACGAAGTTGATTTTGAAGTTTCATCTCAGATGAAAATATTTCTTGGTTCAGGATTTTCAAATGTGTTGCACGTGTTTTGGAGCAAAAACTAAGGCCTTTGGGATACTGTTCGAATTGGAAAGCTAAAAGAAATATTTATCCAACTAAATTTCTAAACCAATGCCATCAGAAAAAACTCAATATGATAAGAATCATCCGAGTTATGATTTTCTGAAGATAAAGCAAGTGAACATTTGTCACAATTCTCCTGTGCGAACATATTTGATGAATTCATATATTCGAAGACTTTCTTAGCAGAATTGGCTTCTGGTCGTGAGAGACAAAGATGTAGAGGACATCAAGACGAAATTTTAGCCACCATAACAGGCTCAAAACAATGAAAGGTCTTCGAGTTATAAATTTTCTAGTGCACCAAAAATGCACTTTCAACACCTTTTTCTTAGTATTTTTCACCATATAACTTCCAAAAGAGCCACGTATTCGGAGAATTTCCTTTGAGAAATAGATTTTGGTCCGAACATGAAAATTGAAGAGTACATCGAGACGGTTTCAAAACCTCAATAATCAACCCAAAACACCATTCCAATATGGAGATGAAAATTTTCAAACTTAGATCACTCAAAACACTATTTCCAATTCACACTGTTTTAAATTCACTGAAAACACCTAGATCTTCCACAACTCAAACATGCGTTGAAAAATTATGATATTTTTATTGTGTTGATCAAATTCATTGATCCCATGCGAAATTAGTTGATTAATGATGCATGATGTGTTAAATGACCTAATAGAGGGTATGCAGATGGAATGAGAAACGCAAAATGCATAAACCAAATAAAAGTGAAAGGGTAGGAAAAACTTGGGGTATTACACTATAGTTTCTATTTATCATCCTAAAAAACTTATATTCATATGACAAAAGTATTTTTCCAAGAAGGTTAGTCAAAATTGCAAAGGTGTCCCAAGGCATTTTGTTGTTCTAGGAGCTAGGGTTTTGAACTTCAAAGGGGTATATCTTGCTCTTCTTTTGGTATTTTTGGGTGATTCCAAAAACTTGCTTCTCTTAAAATGGTTATTAACAAATCACTTCAATATTTTCAAGGAAATTTTGTATGGAACAAACTTAATGGTGAAGAAATATTACAAGTCCTCCAGATGAACCTTCAAATTCCATTAGGTGATTTTAAAATATCATAACTTGGTCAATTTTTGTCACCTTGAGCCCATTATTTTTCCACCTTAATCTTAGAGATATGAAATTCAACATTTATTTTAAGTGCAAAATGTGAAAATGGATGGAAGATGCCCTAAGGATGCAAAATATTGTAGGTCATTTTATGAATTTTTACAATTTTAACAACTCATAACATCCTCAATTTTTGGATATTTTGAACGGTTCAAGTATCAAATTATTATTCAAGAGGTCTACTTCATGCCATCTTTTTTGGTCAAGATAAAATTTTAAGTGGAATGCCATGTTTGGATGCAAGAGATTATAAGTCATTTTTGAAGAAAAAACTTAGAAATTTTCTAAGTATAGAAAGTCAACCTCTTTTTCTCAACTTTGACTCATCACAACTTTTAGCTCAAGCATCCATTTGATCCCATTCTTTGCAAGTTGTAAAGCTTCTAATCCCATCTTTCTAAAGCTTCAAGAATCATATCCTAAGACCGCTTGAGTTGAGAATACCATTGATTTGAATTTGCTAACTTGAAACTGAAGTTTCTCCAAAAGTCAGGATTTGAAATCTTTGTTTTGGCTTCTAAACACAAAATTGTTGCGCGTTTTTGCTTCTAATCATGTTTAGTAAACCTCTATAAGTGATTAGCATGATAAAGCACAAAGTTCAAATGAGTTTTGATCAAATTACAAGTCACACTTTTCTTGTTTGCAACTTCACACAATTTCCCTCCAAACATCATCATTTCACACGCTTGAGCATTCAATCAGCTTCCCTATAAATAGAGGATCATGCCTCATTCATTTTCTTAAGCTTGGAAAGCCAGAATCACCCTGCCAAACTCTCTCTTGAACACAATTTTTTGCAACTTTGAATTTTCTCTTACAGCCTTTCATAATCATTTTTCTTTGTCAATTCACCCTACTTGATCCTCAGTGAAGCTAACCGAAGAATAATTAAGCTCTAAAACTCCATGAATCGTGCTAGTCAAGTCTAGTTTCAGAGTTCTGCAACTTAACTTTAATAGGTAGATTCCTTCACCAATTCTCTCAAACTTTGATACTATTGTGAAGCTCTAATCATCCTGATTCTAGTCGCAACATTTGTTTTCAACTGGAAATACGTTTTGACCTTGAAATTTCAAAACCCTTTTTAAAATTTCTCTTCTAAAACGACTGAGCTACAATTTATATAAATTTTTCGCGAAGGTGTGGTTGTCTTCGTCTTGATGAGGCGAAGCGAATGGTACCGGTCTCAAGCTCTAATTTTACAATTTGAGGAACCTAGTTTCGAGACTGGCTGGAGGTTAAAGATGACCAACGTGTCATCCTTCAAACAATGAAAGCGTGCCATTTGGAAATTTCAAAAATCTGATTTGATATTTGATTCAGTGTTTTATTCAATAATGACCATGATATGCACAACACGTCTGATCCATTGGATTAGCTTACTAACGCCTTTTGACTCTCATCCATCTGTCCACATTTTTTTGACTTTATTTTATTTTCTGATATTCATATTTAAATTGTTTTAAACTTCAAAAAATCATAAAAAATCCATTTCAACTTCAAAAATTCTGAAAAAATTATGAAAAATACTTTTGATTTTTCTCATTCTGATGTTTATTTTTTCACAATTTTATTTTGTGTTTTGATATTTTTTAATAATTTTTCACTTTATTTGAATTTTTTAATTGTTAAAAAATACTTTTCTTCATTTTTAAATTCTGGAAAAATTAGGGAAGAATCCAATGATTTTTTGATAAATATTGGTGACCTCATTTATTTTTTATTTCTGACTTTACTATTTTTCTTTATTATTGGTTTATTTTGTCTATTTCTTTTAATTTTAAAAAAAATAGTTTGACTTCAAAAAATTACCAAAAATTTTATATAAATATTTGAGCTAATTTCTGATTTTTCTATGATCTTGTTTAATTTTTGTTGATTATTTTGAATATAATTGCTATTTTTTCTTTTATTTCATTTTAAAATCTTTTTTAAAATCTTATATTCTTATTTTAAATGCAATATTATTTTTTTATATATATTCTGGCTGATCATGGATTAAGAAATTTGGATAATGAACTCCATAAAAATGAATGAATAATTTTAATAATAGTTTGATTAAATTTTTAGTTCAAACGTGGTTTATTTCTCACCTCATCCCTCTTCATCTTATACCATTCTTATTGTGCTAAATGTTATTGGAGCATGATTCCTATATCATGTCTCAAAATATAGAGTACATAGATTGCCATTGACGGACCTCAAAATAGGTGCGACTTCTATATAAGTCCACTTACGATTGCTTAACATAGCGCTAAATTTTTTCCCGATTTGAGAAAATGATCATTCGTGGCCCAAACCCATGTTTGCAAACCCAAGTATGTTAATTTGAATCCTTTGATCCAATAACATTGAGATTCATTGTTAGGAGACTTTGGTCCTACCAATCCTTTAATGAATATTTATCAACTTTGGTTAAACTAGATCACTTAAACATCATTGATCATTTAATGTTCCCTTAAGAATTCTTAAATAGATAATATACTTGACAAAAAGCAAATGCAACTTGTTGTTGAGAGGCTTTGGTTCTACCATCCTCTAATGAGTTCCAAATGCAAGTTTGAAGATGGTCATTCAACTAACCACTAATTTATAACAATTGACATTATTTTATGCTTTTACTTTATGCCTTTACTTTAAGCACAATTTTTTTAGAATTTACATTTCATGCTATTTTCATCCATGCTCACTTGAGCATTTACTTTTATGTCATTTTTTTTATTTTGCTCATTTGAGCTTTTCATTTCCTTTTTTGAAGATACTTAATAATCAACTTGAACCATAAAAAACTTTAATGTTACTTGGACTACTTGGTTACTATCCTTTGCGTTTTGCAGACATGGACTTCTTAGACTTAGGATTAGAGACCTTAACCTATCTTGAAGACCTGTGACCTCAACTGATTTTTTGTCTGGAGCTCTTGGGGTTTATCCCAAGACATTTGGTTGTTTGTTTGTTTTGTGTGCAGGTTATTGTGATTACATGCTTTGTCTGTGATCTGGAATTCATCTGTATACAACCATTACTCTATCCAATTTTTGTGAAGACTTAATACAAATGGAGTTTCGTTTTCTTAAGAGGTCTTTTCTGTAATTGTTTGTTTGGTTTAAAATCCAAATGATGAGAATTCTGCATTGACTCATTGTGTCAAGTGTTGGCTTCTTGTTGGTTACACGGTTCTTTTCCCTACCTTTTACCTTATACTTTAGGATAGTCCCTCCATCTCCTCTCATCTTCTTTAATTTCAAAATCTTCTCTCTCCTTTTGAAGATTCTTCTTGTTTCAAAACTTGAACCACTTTCATAATAAACTTGGACTTAGGTCCATGTATTTTCAAAAGTATTTTCTTAATCAAACTTTAATCAATTTATTAATACTTGGTCATTTTTGTGAGAAGATTAAAAGTCAATCAATCTCATTCAAACTATTTTTCTATTTTGCCTTCTATCTTTAAAAAATTTTTCAAAAGATTAGACTCTTGTCAATTCTTGTAGTGATTCAAACAACTATACTTCTATGATATGTAGTGAAGTGAGATATTTTCCACTTGGGTGTTGAGTAAGACTTTTGTTGATTTTAAAATCCAAGCCATATCTTCCACTTTAAGATGACGCAAATTCTCTTTTCTCATTATTGTGGGTAGTAAGTATGTTTTCCACTCGGATAAGACGATGATGTCTCGTCTCTTAAAAATTAACCAACACACTTGTGTTTTAATTTTTTTTTAAAGGTGAACTACGAGTACCCTGATCCCCTATTGCACGGAAGGTGGTACGCAGGCACTAAAGGTTCGCAACCGTGACGGATGCAAAAATTATCAAAAATATTTCTTTTCTCATCCCCACAATCTATTTTTGTATACAATATTTTATATCTAAAACATACAGATTTATATAGAGATTCATGCGGAGTACCATAGATGTTTAGGGGGCTAATACATTCTCTTTGCATAACCAACCTCCTTACCTAGATTTTTTCCCCCATTTTTTTTTGTTATTCTCTTTTTTCCTATTCCTTTGGAAACAATAAAACGCGGTGACGATTTTTATTTTGATTTGTGCGAGTTAAATCAATCCAATAACTTAGTCTCAACATTTCTACCGCTACATGCATCATCCACAACTCTTACATATTTTGTCTGCGGTGGTGATGAAGGATGTTCACATTCCTAACAAGGTTTGTATCCAAAGATGAAAAGAAGAAAAAAATGGAGCAATAAATGCTTGAAAATGTGGTATGCATGAATGGCATGCAAAGACTAAGAGCTTTTATCCATATTATGTACAGAATAATCGGAACAGTTTGATGTGCAAATAATGCAGTTCCTAGTGTACAACAGTACAGACTCTAAACAAATGAATCATAAATTAATAAGAATATGGTGATAATATTGATATAGTGGTGGATAATGTTACATGCAAACAACAGTGTCTTCCATGTTCTAATCTCTAAGTTCTTGATCAATATACTTTCAAGGAAAGTTTGCACCAGTCTCTAGCTAGTCCATTGCAGATCAAATTCCTAAATGTGTGTTGGTTTGAGAATTTTTTAGCTTCATCACACTCATATGCTCTAAGCGGGAGAAGTACACAGCTGATAAAACTTGACGTTGCACAAAGATAAACTAAATCCAGTGGAGTATAATAAGCGTGAACAAGCCCCCCGATTTTAATATTTTGATATACATTACGCCATCAGCCATATTCTCACATATTTACTGCTGAAAGACACAGTTCGTAAGGCGTAAATTTTCCTTGGTTGCTGAAGATTCTGATGCTTTCGCGTTTCATCGGCAATTGAACGCGAAAGCACTAACGTGTTTCATTGTTGATAAGCTCAAGAATTTCTCTTACATTGGAAAGTGTCTCTTTAACATCCTTTACTTAAGAGATTCGTCTTTATCAAATAAAATTTGTATATAACATCATGTTAGCCTTTTGATCGTTTTGATATTATATTTTTGGTATAGTATTAGCTCCAATTATGTAGCTTTATATAGAGAATAAACTATATGTATAAGTGCAAATAAAAAATGAGGTTCCTAGTAGCGTTGCTGAGATCATACTAATGTTAATCATTGAGTTAAACAATTATGAGTGTTGATAACAGTATATATGCACAATTCGGTCATACTGTTGCATTTGTATACTTCTTTCTCCAAAGTATTTTATTTTCTACTTTTGTTTATTATTGTACTTGATGGCAATGGAACTAAAGACAATTCCATCATACTCTAGCACCTTGTTATTACTGTCCATCTCTTCTTGTCGTTGTATGGTACATCATTCTTTCTCCAAACTCCAAACTTTTATTCATCTATTCTATGGCATTGCAATATATGGTGCAATTTGGTGGTACGTACTGTCTGAAATAAGTAACTAGTTAGTGTTGCTTATTTGTAGTGTTTATATTCTTCACTTTATTCTTCAATTTAGTTAATGAATATCTATGAAGAGTGCAAGATAATTACACTTTATTTGTTGGGTTATTGAAACAGTTCTTAAGGTAATGATTTTCTTAGTATATCATTTATACTATATCTGTTGGTTAAATTTAAATCAGTCTTGGGTAATCCAAAAGACAGATTTCCTAGGGCAGTGGGAAGTTTATTCCTTTAGGGAACTAGAAATAATTATTACTGTAACTCTTAACATTCCATATTGTGATCCTATATAAATCACTTTGTACTTATATTGAAAGTTAGTTGGACAATTTTATAAAGAAAGAAAGTTCAAAGTCCACTATCATTTCTCTTCAATTTCTTCAAATTGGTATCAGAGCGCATGACAAATATGATGGGTCAAATGCCACTGCCACGACTATCAAAGTTGAATTATGAGAAGTGGAGTATCCAGATGAAGGCGCTGTTGGGATCGTTAGATGTATGAGAAGTAACTAATGATGGGTTTGAAGAACCATTAAATTCGACGACAAACACAACTACTCAGACCAAGGCGTTGAAAGAAACGCGAGTAAAGGATAAAACAACATTGTACATGCTGTTCAGAGCAGTTGACGAATCAGTTTTCAAAAATATTACTAATTTGACTACATCAAATGAGGCGTGGGACACACTCGAAAAGGATTTCAAAGGAGAAGATAAAGTCAAGCAAATTCGATTGTAGACTCTTCGAGGAGAAATGGAGAGAATGAAAATGAAGGAGACAGAGTCCGTATAAGACTACATCACTCGTGTGCAGACGATGGCAAATCAACTCAATCGAAATGAAGAAACAATGACTGATGCTCGTATTGTCGAAAAGATTCTGAGATCTTTGACAGACAAGTTCAAAAACATAGTATGCGCAATAGAAGAGGCGAAGGATCTTTCGACAATCACTATCGAAGAAGTGGTTGGTTCGATTGAGGTACATGAACAACGCAAAATAAAGAAGAAGGAGGAGGCACTTGAGGATGCAAAACCCAACAGAGACGAATATGCACTTTCCTCTCAAAATTGGCATGGGAGAGGTCATGGTCGTGGAGGACATAATGGTGGTCGAAGTTACCAAAATAACAACTTCGATAGAGGACAGTCAAGCCAACAAAACTAACGTGGCAGAGGACGTGGCGAGAGAGGTGGTAGGTCGAATTACAATAATATCAAATGTTACTAATGTAACAAACAAGGGCACTATGCGAAAGATTGCAACTCCTACAGTTGCTACAACTGTGGTAAAATGGGGCATCTTGCAAAAGATTATCGACTCAGAAGAAAGATAGAAGAAACAACAAATCTTGTCATAGAAACAGAATCGAATGAAGGATTTCTGTTAATGACTCAAAAGGAAGCAGATGCAGAAAATGACACTATGTGGTACCTGGACACAGGAGCAAGTAACCATATGTGTGGTCATAAGCACTTGTTCAAAGAAATAAAGAAAATTGAGGATGGTCATGTTTCCTTTGGAGATGCGTTGAAAGTAAGGGTCGAAGGAAAACGAATAATCAGTTTCTTGCAGAAGGATGATTTGTTAGGATCAATCCAAGATGTGTATTATGTACCAAACCTCAATGAAAATATTTTTAATCTGGAACAACTCACAGAAAAGGGCTATTCGATTCTCATGGATGATCGAAGGTTGCACTTAAAATTCAAGTCAGGACGTCTAGTTTCTCAAGTCGAAATGGGGAGAAATCGAATGTACAAGTTAAACATGAGAAGCATTCGAGAAAAGTGT
Organism: Vicia faba; assembly: GCA_948472305.1. Taxonomy (NCBI): domain Eukaryota; kingdom Viridiplantae; phylum Streptophyta; class Magnoliopsida; order Fabales; family Fabaceae; genus Vicia; species Vicia faba. The sequence continues at coordinate 209,448 of CATIWC010001356.1, forward strand.
TTGTAATTCAATGTCGAAGACCAAGCATCCCTGTGGCATCTACGTTTTGGTCATCTACATCAAGCTGGATTAAGGAGGTTAGCAAAGAAAAATATGGTGCATGGACTTCCAAACGTAGAATTCGAAGTAAAGTTCTATGAAGAATGTTTGTTTGGTAAACATACGAGAACATCATTTCAATCGAAGGAAGAATATCAGGCCAAACAAATTCTGGAATTGATTCACACTGACATATGTGGACCAATTACCCTAGAATCCTTCAGTGGCAAAAAGTACTTTATATTCTTTATTGATGATTACTCAAGAAAAACTTAGGTGTATTTTCTGAAAGAAAAGTAAGAAGCCTTCAAATTATTCAAGAAGTTTAATATAATGGTGGAGAAAGCAACATACAAGCACATCAAAGCTCTTTGATCAGACAGAGGTGGGGAGTATGCTTCGACAACCTTTATGAAGTACTGTGAAGAGCAAGGCATAAGGAGATTTCTGAATGCAACATACTCACCTTTGGACATTTGAATTTCATTTTCACTCTTCCTTCCAAATTCAAAAACCTTAAATGTTTGATTCTGACTTCTATAAGTCTTGAGGAGCATAGAATAGTTTTATTTGATTTTTAAAGGTCTTGTTCCTATTTTTCTTGAATCAAATTGTGAATGTGTGCTTTTGTGCTTTGTAACTTGAGATACAATGTATGCACTTGTGTAACCTATAAGGAACCAAGTTCCTTCTTAATTTCTACCATACTCATTACATATTTAGAGCCATAAGTTAATGTCTATGAACCATTTAAGTGCTGTAATATTTTATCTTTTGTTTAAAAGATTATTTGTCCATCATTTGTGATCATGTTTAGCAAGATGTTCTTGTACACTTCCACTTAAGTACCATTGATCCGAAATTCTTGAAGTATCTTTCTATATACTTATGACCTCATGACTTATAACCTATAATAACTTTGCTACTCGATTCCTTGATTAACACTCATTTGTTAATTCGTCATGATGACAAATTAGGAGCCATACTTGTTTCAATTGCACCTAATCTTAGGCTTGTGGTTTGGTGAAGCTCTTAGGGGCTTGAGATCCATTGTGTATGCTTTATCATTGATCATATTATTCTCTTATCATCTTAAACTCCTGATGCTTCTATAATCCTTTGGTTAAGCACTTACTTGCTAACAAACATGGTGACACGTTAGAAGCTACATTTGCTTTCTTACTTGTGTTTTTAGCATCATTGTTTAGTGATTGCTTTATGATCTATGTCCCATGAATGTATCTTGACGTTGGCTACTTCCCATAACCTCTAAGAACATTAAATTTGATCTATTTAGATCATAATTCTTGTGTTCATTTAGGGATTAAACTTTGTCAATTCATCATGAACTTTGAGTATGATATATTTTTGACATCTCTTAAAGTTTTAAGTTCATGATTGATACATTATGCAGGATTAACCATTACCCTATAACATATAAGGTATCATTTTACTTTTACTTGGTCTTCATCAATATTTTTTGATTTAAGACAAGTATCATCCACTTTAGATGTGTTGTTCATCAAGTGACGTGGCTTTGTTTGTGCATGAAGTTTCATCTTCTTCTTTCTTGCTCTTAAACCTCATCTTGAGTTAAATTGTTCCATAAGTCACACATTCCATATTTCTTCAATTATGCTTTCATCATTTGATATTTACTTGTTTAAGTTGAACATACTTGCTTGTCCCCTTTAACCATTTCCCTTGTGTGCTATGTATGCAAATTTCTCCCTATACTTGTGATGTTTAAATATATGATATTTGAGATCATTTTCTACTGACATATGTGCTTTGACACCCTCTAATCCTATTCCCTCTTAATATATCCCTTTTCTTGTGCTTTACTTGCCTGTAGGAGTATGATAGGGTATGGTGTTGACCAAATCTTGCACTAACCCTTGTAGGTGCTTTAGTAGTTATACCTTAGGGATGTTTATAGGTCAATGGTGTGTGTTAACCTATATTGTTTGCTTATGACTTCAGTCATATTTTACACATTATTCCATGCTCAATTAATCACACACTTGTTTCCAGTTCACATCACAACTTTGATTGATATTAGTTTGTGTACCTTGGTGTTTGAACCATGTTTTCAATAACTAATTGAACTTCTTCTTGATCATGAGGGTTGTGCCAAGTGTATAACATGTCTATGCTTACCTCTTATTTTTCACATTATGTAACACCCGTCTAAACTCCAAAGAATATTCATAATTGTTCAAAATAATATCAGAGTAATACAACAAAAGGGCGTCATATTTTATTCGTGAAACAATCATGCGTGCTAGTCTTACTCCGTAACACGAGTTTTCAAAATTATTCATGACATATCCATTATCAAAGTTTCATCATATAAACCTCGTCATATGTACTCATATAAGCAAAGCATCATCATCATATTATCATATAAAACAAAATCATCATATTAACAACATATCATCATTACACTTCATTACCAGAAAACATCATAGCAATTCAACACGGGGAAACTAATTCTATCCTAACTTGGGTACTAATATTATCCTTCTTATTCTTCATTTTACTCATTATAAATATAGTTCATCGCGTTAGCTATCCAACGCTTTGAACGACACCTCAAACGGAGTCCGGAAACTCGGGTTACGACCTTTAGGAAAATCTGTCAAAAATTAGATTGCTTGAGTCAACGCATGCCCTCTTTGAGTCGACACATATGAATTCTGTCTTCCCCAGGTGTGCTCAGGTCGACGCAATGAGTCAATGCATACTGAGTCTTGAACCTGCATGAGTTGACGCATGACCCCTTTCAGTCGACGCATGCTATTTTATGTTGAATGTTTCTGCGATTTCACTATCTTATAGGTCCTAAAATATCATCTAATCATAGGGATTCATCATATATCAACAACTTAATATACTACATCAATTAGACAATATTTACGGGTTATTATTCATCACTAATCTATCAATTCTCCATCAAACAACATTGATCACCATATATGAAACCTAAGTAAAACCCTACCTGTATCCACCACTTAAATCAAATATAATAATCAGATAAACACCCCTTACGTTATTGTTTTGAGTGATTGATTGTGTTCTTCATGCATGTTACGATGATTATCTCCAAAGCCTTCGTGCCCTAGCCTCTCTTCTCCAACTTTCACGATTGATTGTGAGAATAACAACTATCCCTTCTTTGTTATCACAAAGGACCCCTAATATCTTCCTCAATTTCCCTCACTTAGTCAACGTCTATTTACCATCATGTTCTCACTCTTCCTACTAATTACCTACGCACCACTCTAACTAAAATAACCCTTTAAATAATTATTCCTATTATTATATTCTCAATAATAATCCAAATAATTACTAATTAATTATTTAACCATTCTAATACTTCTAATCATCATAATTCACATAATGCACAATCTCATACCAACACATCACACATATAATCATATAAAAAAACAATTATTCATAAATACTCCTAATAATTCATTAAATAAATAACTTCTAAAAATTGGGGTGTTACAACTCTGTCCCAATTAAAGAATTTTCACCCACAAAAATTACCTGAGGAAAACAGAGTCGGATACGACTCCTTCATTTGATCCTCACGCTCCCAAGTAAAACTTTCACTGGCTGATCCACCCCACAACACCTTTACTAAGGCAATATCCTTACTTCTCAATTGCTTCACTTCACGACCTTCTATTCTCAATGGTAATGCTTCAACTGTCAGGTTATCTCTCACATTTACATCATCCATCTGAATTACATGTGAGGGATCCGGAATGTACTTTATCAACTGAGATACATGAAACACATCATGAAGATTCGCAAGTGATGGAGGTAAATTAATCTGATAGGCTACCTCACCTATCTTCTCAGATATCTGATATTGTCCAACAAAACACGATGTAAGCTTCCTTGATTTCAGAGCCCTACCAACACCTGTTACTGGAGTAACTCTCAAAAACACATGATCATCTTTTTGAAATTCCAAGGCCTTCCTTCATTTATCATGACATCTTTTTCGACGACTCTGAGAAGCCTTCATCCTCTCTTGGATCATCTTAATCTACTTAGTTATTTCTCGCACAACCTCAAGCCCGAGTACAACACTCTTGCCCGGCTCATACCAACACAATGGAGTTCTACACCTCTTACCATACAATGCTCCGTACGGTGCCATTCCAATACTTGAATGGAAACTATTATTGTATGTAAATTCAATCTACGACAAGTGACTATCCCAAGATCCTCCCTGTTCTAGCATACAAGCCCTTAACAAATCCTCCAAAGACTGGATAGTCCTCTCTGTTTGACCGTCTGTCTGCAGATGATATGTGGAACTCAACTTCAACTTGGTACCGAAAGAATTCTGCAAACCTGTCCAGAATTTCAATGTAAACCTCGGGTCTCTATCCGACACGATACTCGAAGGTATCCCATGCAACTTTACAATCTCATCAACATACATCTTATCCAACTATTCTATAGGATGATTGATCTTCATCGGCAAGAAATGAGATGACTTAGACAACCTATCCACTATTAACCAAATTGAATCATCACCTCTATCAGTCTTCGGTAACCCCGACACAAAATCCATAGAAACACTGTCCCATTTCCACTCTGGAATACTCAAAGGTTGCATAAGACCTGTAGTCTTCTGATGTTCAATCTTTGAATTTTGGTAAGTCAAGCAAGCAGACACAAACTTAGTAATTTCTTTCTTCATACCTGGCCACCAAAACATTTTCTTTAAATCCTAATACATTTTCGTAGCACCTGGATGATACTCAAATCTCTTCGATGCCCTTCCTCAAGAATGCTCTTCTTAAGTTCTGGAATACAAGAACACATACTCTATCACCAAGTCTCACCACACCATTCTCATCCACTCGGAATTCACTTCTGTTGCCTTGGTTAATAAATGTTAGTCGGTCCACCAAAATCAAATCAGACTTCTTGCCTTCTCATATCTCTTCAAGAATCCCACTAGTCAGTTTCAACATTCCCATCTTCACATTGTTGGATGTCTCTTCGCACACAAATCTCATATCTCCTAAATGTACGATCATCTCTAACTCCTGAACCATAAGCATTGACATATGCAAAGATTTCCTACTCAAAGCATCAACTACTACATTTGCTTTACCGGGATGGTAACTCAAATCAAAATCACAATCCTTCAACAATTCAAGCCATCTTCTCTGCCTCATGTTTAACTCCTTCTGATCAAATAAGTATTTTAAAATATTATGATCATTGAACACTTCAAATTTAGAGCCAAAAAGATAATTTCTCCAAATTTTTAGCACGAACACCACAACCGCCAATTCTAAGTCATGCGTAGGATAGTTCCTCTCATGAACTTTTAACTGTCTAGAAGCATAAGCAACAACTTATTCGTTTTGCATTAGCACACCACCAAGACCCACCTTAGAAGCATCACAATAAACTACAAAAGATTCATTCGGATTTGGAAAAATCAACACCGGAGCAGTCATCAACCTCTTTTTCAGCTCTACAAAACTTCCCTCACATGTAACATCCCACACATAAGCTTGACCCTTTCGAGTCAACTGAGTCAATGGTAATGCCGATTATAAAATACCTCAATGAATCTTCGGTACTAACGAGCTAAACCAAGAAAACTTCGAATCTCAGTTGCAGACTTTGGAGTCTCCCACTGTAACACTGCATCAACTTTAGAAGGATCTACCGCAATTCCACCACTAGAAATCACATGGCCAAGGAAACTTACTTCCTTCAACAAATATTCACACTTTGACAGTTTCACATATAATTCCCTCTCTTTCAATATTTGCAACATAGTTCACAAATGCTCAGCATGTTCCTCTTCTGACTTTGAATAAATCAAAATGTCGTCGATGAAGACCACCACAAACTTGTCCAAGTACTTCTGAAAGATACGGTTCATGTATTCCATGAAAACTCCTTGTGCATTTGACACACCAAACGGCATCAAAATATATTCATAGTGACCATATCTTGTTCTGAAAGCTGTCTTTGAAATATCATCTGGCTTGACTCGAATCTGATGATAACCTGACCTCAAATCGATCTTGCTAAAGACACTCGTGCCCACCAACTTATCCATAAAATCATCAATCCTGAAAAGTGTATACTTATTCTTAATAGTTACTTTATTCAACTGTCTGTAGTCTATGCATAACCTCATACTACCGTCTTTCTTCTTAACCAACAACACCAGAGCACCCCACGGAGAGACGCTCGGATGGATAAACTTCTTCTCTAACAATTCTTCTAATTGTTTCTTCAATTCATTCAACTCTAAAGCTGACATCCTATAAGGAGCCATCGACACTAGACTTGTACCTGGTATTAGGTCCACAACAAATTCAACTTCTCGCTCTAGAGGCAATTCACCAATGTCGTTCATAAATACTTCTGGAAATTCACAAACAACAGGTAACACCACACTTGTAGTTTCATGATCAACTTGTAACGACGCAAACATCACAAACATCAAAGCTTCATCTTCCAAAAGTTCATCTACTTGCTTAGCAGACAAAAACATTAGCTCTCCACTATCACCAAACATGGGGAATCTTACCATCTTATTATAACAGTTGATATGAACATAATTGAATTCCAACCAGTTCATTCCAAGAATAACATCAATTTAGTGTAAGGGTAGACACACCAAATCCATCATAAAAGTCTTGCCATAGATAGATAAAGAACATTTCAAAAAACAATAGTAGTAGTAATAGAACCTTTAGCAGGAAGCTCCACTACCATTTCCCCATTCATATCAGACAATTTTAATCCCAACATAGTAGCACAGTCAAGTGAAATAAATGAATGAGTCCACCAGTATCTATAATAGCAATTAACTCAGTTTTGTTAATAAAACAAGTACCTCTGATTAAATTGTCCTTCTTGTGACCCTTAACACAATTAAAAGAAAACACCCTGCCACTAGTTGGAGTAGCTACATCTTTCTTGGATTTCTAACACTGGGTACTAATGTGACCCTACTCACCACAATTGAAACAAGTCGGACCTTCATTCTTGCACTCATTATTGTGATGACCAACCTTGCCACACTTGTAACATCTTAGCACTTTATTGGTACAAGCATTAGCATGGTGGCCTGCTTCTCCACACCGGTAGCACATCATAGAAACGAAAGCTCCTCCCCCACTTGGTTTCTTCTCCTCATAAGCTCTCTGCTTCCCCTTATCAATTGGAGCAGCATATGGCTTACCACGATCTTGATTCTTCACTTTATTCTCATTATAATTCTTATCATAAAAAGCTTTGTCCCTACTATCTTGATCAAAATCCTACACTTATTCACCAGCTCAGGAAACTGACAAATCTGCAGATACCCAATACCTTACTTGATCTCTGGACGCAGTCTATTGTCAAAATTAATGCAGTTTGTCACCTCATTTGTTGGAATGTTATAGTGCGGACATAATTTCAGTAGCTCCTCAAATCTCGCCGCATTCTCAACAACTGTTGAATTTCCTTGCCACAACTCAAGGAATTCTATTTCCTTCTTACCATGCACATCTTATGGAAAGTACTTATCCAGAAAAGCAGCTCTGAACACAGGCCAAGTAATCTCTGTGCCTAGAATCTCCATCCTCTGGGGCGCATTGTTCCACCAGTCCTCACCTTCTTCTTATAACATGTGAATACTGAACTGCACCTTCTGATCTTCCTTACAGATCACCACTCGAAAAATCTTTTTAATACTCTTCAGCCATGCCTGTGCACCATCAGCATCGTGCCTGCAGTTATAGATAGGCAGATTGTTCTTCTGGAATCTTCCCCAAGCACGAGCCTTATCATAATTCCCTCCATTATGGTTCTACTGTCCATGCTGGTTATGCATTGCGTGATTCATGGTTTCCAAAGCATTAGCAACCGTGTTATCATTTCTTCCTCCACCCATAACTCCGCGCATAGACAACCAACATTAGAACCATTAACACATCGAAAATATTTGATACTAATAGATTAATAGGGAATAGACATCATATAAATTCCGGTTGGATGAACTGACCTGCTCTAATACCACTAACGTAACACCCTTCTAAAACCCACATAATAATGATAATTATTTAAAATAATATCAGATAATACAACAAAAGGGCGTTACATTTTATTCGTGAAATAATCATACGTGCTAGTCTTACACTGTAACACGGGTTTTCAAAATTATTCATGACATATCTATTATCAAGGTTTCACATACTTGCAGCAGAATCATAGTTCAAACAAGTTCATTAAGACACTTCATAGTGCCCCATGATTCATGGTTCACAATTCAACATAATTCAAACTCCATGGAAACAATTTAAATGTCATAACAAAACAAGAATAAAATAGTTTTCAAAACAAAGCATTCCCGTCCCCGATGTTACATATCAGAGTAAGACCTTCTAGACTCAACCAGAATAAAACACACGCTACAAGGTATTCTTCTAAGCCTTTAGGGACTACTCCTGATTACGTGCACATTACCCACTTAGAGATAACATTCAAGAAGAAAGAGTGAGTTCATCACAATCATAATATAAGATATAAGTAATAGACATAGCAGAATAAACCAAAAGTATTACAACATAAACTCGACATTGTTATATTCCAAGTACCTCAAAAATCATATAAATTCAACAACACAATACAACATCATCAATTTAAGAACCATGCAATGCCATTGAAGATGTAATGCATGAACATAGACTTAAGCAAGTGGTACCAATTCATTTGATGAACACTAGGCTATCACCCTCCAAAGACCCCAATCATAGGATTGATCCCAAATCCACACAATGGGATTGAGACCAAATTACTATACCAACATCATAAATCATCAAAATGGACTAAAGTTGTCTAATGAATGCATGATGCGCAACAACAATATAAACGACCACAACTAGTCATACGCATCAACATTCATGTATTCACCAACATCATCATATAAACCTCATCATATGTACTCATATAAGCATCATGATCATATCATCATATAAAATATAATCATCATATTAACAACATATCATCATCATCATACTTCATTACCACAAAACATCATAGCGATTCAACACGGGGAAACTAATTCTATCTTAAATTGTGTACTAGAATTATCCTTATTATTCTTCATTCTACTCCTTATAAATATAGTTCATCGCGTTAGCTATCCAACGCTTCGAACGACACCTCAAACGGAGTCCGGAAACTCAAGTTACGACCTTTAGAAAAATCTGTCAAAAATTGGATTACTTGAGTCGATGCATTCCCCTTTTGAGTCGAGGCATATGTATTTTGTCTGCCCTGGGTGTGCTCAGGTCGTCCCAATGAGTCGATGCATACTGAGTCTGGAACCTGCACAATTCGATGCATGACCTCTTTGAGTTGACGCATGCTATTTTATGCTGAATTTTTCTGCGATTTCTCTACCTTATAGGTCCTAAAACATCATCTAATCATAGGGATTTATAATATATCAACAACTTAATATACTACATCAATTAGACAACATTTTCGGGTCATTATTCATCACTAATCTATCAATTCTCCATCAAACAATATCGAATCACCATCTATGAAACCTAAGGCAAACCCTATCTCTATATACCACGTAAATCAACTAAAATAATCAGATAAACACCCCTTTACCTTATTGTTTCGAGTGATCGATTATGTTCTTCGTGCCTCTTATGATGATTCTCTCCAAAGCCTTTCTGCCCTAGCCTCTCTTCTCCAACTTTCACGATTGATTGTGATAATAATAACCATCTCTTCTATGTTATCACAAAGGACCCCTAATATCTTCCTCAATTGCCCTCTCTTAGTCAACCTTTATTTACCATCACGTCCTCACTCTTCCTACTAATTACCAACACACCACTCTAATTAAAATAACACTTTAAATAATTATACCTATTATTATATTCTCAATAATAATCCAAATAATTACTAAATAATTTTTTAACCATTCTAATACTTCTAATAATCAAAATTCACATCATGCACAACCTCATACCAGCAAATCACACATATAATCATATAAAACTTCTAGTATTCACAAATAATCCTAATAATTCATTAAATAAATAACTTCTAAAAATGGGGGTTTTACACATTACCTGTTATTTTCCAATTTGTTTGCTTGCTAGCATTACATGAGGACTTATGATGGTGTTGTGAATATTTCTCAAGTGTTGTTTATGTGATAATGTTGAGTCCCTTATGTGTTCACTTCTGACTTGTACACTCACTCATTTAATTCACTTCACTTCAATTCCTTAAAGTATGATATGTTAGGCACTTGAATCCTAAGTCTTAATTATCTATTGTAATTGCTTAATTCTTTTTCTAAAGTGTATTTTACATCCAAATCCTTGAAAAATGACCCTTAAGGATATCTCTACACCTTCTTGATGCTATATTATTTCCTATCCATGGTTTGCCACTTACTTGATGCTCAAGTCTTATCTTATCATTTGTATGAGTTTGATCTCTTTTCATCATGTAAACTTGTCTTGATTAGGTAATGTTTGTTAACATGCAATCCCTTAATGATGTTTTATAAATGTCTTAAATCATGTTAGATTGTTGCTTATGACACGTGTTAAAGTTTTGTTTTCTAAATACACACTTGCACTTCTACTTGCGTAGTTAGGTAAATTCTTATACTTCTTGACTTATGTTGCTATGTTTAGGATAGTCTAAGGTGTTTAACATGATAGGACCAGAACCTATGTTGGAACTTGATGTGCTTTTATGTCCTGCCTCTTTGATTGCTTATCATTGCTCTCTTACTTTCCTTCTTCACTTCTTCAAGTTTGTTTATTAGAGCTTCATCTCTTTTGTGTTTTACCATATTGACTTGTGTGTTTAATGATGTTTTATCATACTTCTCTTTTTCTTTGATACTTTATGTTTTGTCATCTTAATATATGTGTGCTTGTAGTTTTATATCCCTCCTCCCTCCATCTTTGATACTAGATGTGTTATCATCTTTTTGTGATGTTTTATCATCTCCTCTCTTATTGGTTTAGGTATCTACCTATGCGATTGCTTTGTTGATGTTTATCATCTTCTATGTTTGTGTGTCACCATCATAATTCTTCTTTTGGTACTTGATATGTTATCATGTTTGTGTGATGTTTTATCATCTCTTCTCCTATCTTTACTTGCTTATCCAAGTAGGTATTTATTTGGTACCTTGTCTAAGTGACATATGTGATGTTTTCTTGCTATCATTATTTTATTTAGGTGGGATTGCTTGCTCCTCCTTTTGTATGCTCCCCGTTAGGATCTTTAGTTCATTCTTCTCTAAGTTTGAACTAAATATACCTTAGGTTAGGAATCCATGCATGACAACATTATGTAGATATCCCTGTCATACTATCTTTAGATCCACAGGCATGACAACTTATAGGATTGAGATTTCCTTTTATTTAGTCTTTCTCTTTTGCATTCATTTTAAAACAAAAACTTCTTCTTTAAAAGATTAAAATACTTAATAAATAATTGATGAGAACCACGCTCTTAAGAGTCTTTAGTAATGGGAAGGATGAGAGAGTACATACCCAGACTGATCCTTCTTTATTTCATAAGTCTTTGGTGTGATTCAAATCCCAAACTTTGTCTTCACAAAGTAGATGGATCATAAGTGCCTGATGAGTGATAAATTGTTGTGAATTTGAGTGTGAATAATTAACACTCATAAGCTTAATTCGTTTTCTTTTTGTCAATAAACTTAAACTTTAGTGTATATTCAGTATAGTTTACATTATGATATATTTATTGCGTTATTGTGTAAATATCATTGAGTTTAATTGATTTTATCTCATTTTGGTAGGTATTAAAGCTTTGATATTTAGGCATTGTTAGATATAGCATTGAATAAGTTTTCCAACGCTTCTGACCGGGAGGGAATCAGAGTTACGATTCAAAACTTATGGCCGAAACAGTGCAGAATGTTGTGCTAGTTTTTTAACTTTCTATCATCCGTCGTCGGGCGACACTTTTTGGTCGTCGGACGATGTTAGGCGAGCTGTAGCATGAGAAAAATGTTGTTTTGGTCGTCGGGCGACACTTTTTGGTCGTCGGGCGTTGCTGGACAGTCTGAAATGCGTATTTAGGGGTAAACACACTTTTATTTTGGGTATGGTTTTGGGTATTTTTGATCCCAGCTCCATCACCCTTCATTTTTGGATAGGATAAGCTTATAAAACAACATTGAAGCTTTAATACGGATGATCCGGGGTGGATTTCTCATTAATCGGCGCTGACAAACCAGTAGATTTTGTGGTTCATTTCTCTTCTTCTTTGTGTATTCTTTATGTGTTGAGTTTGTATATGTATTTACTTTGAACTCATGTATATTTGTCTTCCATGGAGTTATATTAAACTTTCTTTACAAATCTTTATCGATTGTTGTCTTGGATTTTTGCTTTGTGTTAGGGATTTGAGTTATTATAGACATATACTGCTTAGACTCTTATCTAGGATGATTATATATTAGTTTCTGAACTCTAGAGATAGATTTAGAGCTGATATCTACTTGGGTATCAGAGCTTATTGCCTCTGTGTGGTTATGCTATACTAGGAGATTGTCAGTGCGATTACATAGTTGTCTTCTGTGTTGTTGAGGAGGTAGAAAGATTATTTCCGTGGTGATATAGTCGGTCTCTCAATTTGGGTTAGAAATGACTTAGGTTGTGAGTGATACGTAGTGACATTGATGAGTATTGTAAGGTTGAATGTAAGTGGTCGATATATTTAAGTCTGTGATGACTAGATTATTTGCAAGCTTGATAAGTTCTTCCTTAGTTTTTTTTTGTTTACATTTATTTTCTGTTGATAATATTTTCTTTACAAACCAATTCAAACAAAACTCATAAATGAGAGAATTTGTCGAACAAAAATTCAATAGCCAATCTCTGTGGACACAATAAATTCCCATATAAATATTTCCAAAACTTTTGTTGCTTGCCGCTCTACCGCTCCAACAAAATGGCACCGTTTTCGGGGAGCATTATAGCGGAAAACAACAAAATGGCGCCATTGTCAGGGATTGGTTCTATTATCTTCGCATTGCGATAATTATTTTCTTTTTAAGTTTTGTAATTAATATATATGTTGTATAGAAATTGTACATTAACTTGTATATGATATTTGTGCATATATGTGTTTTCACGTATTGTTATGAATTGTCTCGTTTTCGAAACGTTTGTTGTGTGATTGTTAGGAGACTTTCTTTAGGTTTGCACGGTGTGACAGAACCATGGCATAATGAGAGGAGGTTACTAGCTCGCACAATAAAGGTGTCGAGCTTACGATGTAAAACAAGTATGTTTGTTGGTATTTGTTTATGTGTGTGGTGATTTGTGCTTTAACAAGTTGAAACAAAGAAATATTATGAATTTCAAATCTTCACTCTTCAACTTGTTAATTCATTTTCACCCGATTTTCATATCGTTATTTATATTTTTTTGTTATGTCAATTTGTGTTTTCTGAAAGCTTGTCGTGTTTAGCTTGAGGAGGTTTGTTCGTTGTATATATTGTAAATTTTTTACATTGAAATTTTGTAGGAGTATTATTTTTCTAATTCTTTTATTGTTGTTTGCACTCAAGTTTTGGTCCGGTAACTTGTAGAATAATGAGGTGATTTATCAAGTTTGATCGTTTCGACTTGCACATGCATGGTAATAATTTTGTTAAAGTTTTGTACACGTGCGAGGTATGTATTTATCACTTTCTATACTTTAGCATATTCATGATACTTAGACTTTTTACAATTTTTATGCCATTCATTCTTTTGTATACTTGTTCATTTGTGAATCACTTTAGTTCATACCCTTTTTTTGAGGTAGCTTTCCAATGTTCACATATGCTAGAGACCACAATTCTTGTTTTAACTGGATTTTATTATGCTTAATCTTTTGTTTGTGTTGATTGTATGAAAGCTTGAACATGATCAAGGCAATTTTTTGTTTCGTTTTTAGCATAACTACCTTGGCCAAATAAGTCAATTCACCTTGTAAGTGTGTGATCATTAGTAACCCCTTTGAGCTTTTTGTCAATGTCCATGTTGTATTTGCTAAATTCTTATCTATGAGTGTTTAGTTTCCCTTTTTTCATGAATGCTGATTCATTGTTTTCTTGAACCCTCAACCATTGTTTTGGTTTGAATTTTTACTTTGCCTTAGAAAGTAGGGAGTATTCACTTTAATGTATGGTTGAATTCAAGTTGCGGAGAAAAATGATTGTGTATTTATTGGTTTATTGCTATGAGGTTGAAAAAAAAAGAAAAAAAGTGAGAAAAGAAATGAAAAAAAAGTGATAGAAAAAGAAAGGAAAAAAATAGAAAGGGCTTGAAAAAGAAAAACAAAAAGAGTATAGAATAATGTTTGGTTGAATATACGATGTGTGTTGGTTTGAAACTGGGATGAAGAAGAAGTTTGATTGAAATTCTATAGTTTGAAACTTTATGGAAGTAATTACTCCTTTAGATTTAGGAAAAAATTTGTTTCGATTAGCTTTAGGACTTATCACTTGTTTGTTAACCAAGCCACATTAGTCCATTGTTTGCAAAATTGTTGGATGAGTGAAAATACCTCATTTTTGTGTATTTTTTATCTACCGATGATTGTTTTTGCTAGGTGTGATTCATTTGTTAACTAGTAATTTTTAGAATGTTTGGCATAATTTTTGTATTTAGAATTTGTTTCGTGTTTATATTATAGTCGTAGTTTACTAGTAAGTGTTTACTTTGTGTGTACTATTTTTCATTTGAACCATTGCAGTTGTTTCCTGTTTTCAAAACCTGTTGATTCGTGATTCTTTGATTATCGTCTTTTGCTTCTTTAAGTTTATTTGACTTTGTTTGAGGATAAACAATGTTTTAAGTTGGGGAGAGTTTGATGAGTGCTAAATTATTTTGAATTTGAGTGTGAATAATTAGCACTCATCGGCTTAACTCGTTTGCTTTTTGTCAGTAAACCTCAACTTTATTGTAAATTCGGTATAGTTTATATTATAATGTATTTATTGCGTTATTGTGTAAATATCATTGAGTTTAATTGATTTTATCTCATTTTGTAGGTATTCAAGTTTTGATATTCAGGCATTATTAGATAGAGCATTGAATAAGCTTTACAACGCTTCCGACTGGGTGCGAATCGAAGTTACGATTGAAAAGTTATGGCCGAAACAGTGCATAATGCTGGGCTGGTTTTTCAACTTTCTGTCATCCGTTGCCGGGCGACACTTTTTGGTCGTCGGGCGATGCTAGGCGAGCTGTAGTGTGAGAAAAACGCTACTTTGGTTGTCGAGTGACGCTTTTTGGTCGTCGGGCGATGCTAAATAGTCAGAAATGCGTATTTAGGGGTAAAAACACATTTGTTTGGGTATGGTTTTGGGTATTTTTGATCCCAACTCCACCACCCTTAATTTTTAGATAGAATTAGCTTAGAAAACAACATTGAAGATTTCATACGGATGATCCAGGGTGGATTTCTCATCAATCGGCACTGACAAACCGGTAGATTTGTGGTTCATTTCTCTTCTTCTTTGTGTATTCTTTATGTGTTGAGTTTGTATATGTATTTACTTTGAACTCATGTATATTTTTCGCCCATTTCGTTATATTAAACTTACTTTACAAATCTTTGTCGATTGTTGTCTTGGATTTTTGCTCTATGTAAATGATTTGAGTTGTTATAGACATATACTGCTTATATTCTTATCTAGGATGATTATCTGTTAGTTTTTGAACTCTAGAGATAGATTTAGATTTGACATCTACATAGGTATCAGAGATTAATGCGTCTGTGTGGTTATGCTACACTGAGAGATCGTTAGTGCGATTGCATAGTTGTCTTCTGTGTTGTTGAGGAGGTAGAGAGATAATTTCCTTGGTGATACAGTCAGTCTCTCAAATTGGGTTAGAAATGACTTAGATTGTGAGTGATGCCTAGTGACATTGATAAGTATTGTTAGGTTTAATGTAACTAGTCGATAGATTTAAGTTTGTGATGAGTAGATTATTTACAGGCTTGATAAGTTCTTCCTTAGTTTTTTTTTGTTTACATTTATTTCTTTTGATAACATTCTTTATACAAACCAATTCAAACTAAACTCATAAACGCAATAATTTATCGAACGACAATTCAATTACCAATCTTTGTGGAGACGATAAATTCCCGGATAAATATTTCCAAAACTTTTGCTGCTTGCCGCTCAATCGCTTCAGCAGTGTCCTAGCAGTGGGATCCATTTATCATCTTAACTACAAAAAATACCAACCAATTCAAACTTCTTTTTCCATTTGGATCTTCTTTTAAAACATTTTCAAAAAGGACATGCTTCGCTAGCATTGTTCATAAAAAACACACAACATACCAAAACACCTTTTTAGGTGAACCACTAGTGCCCTGATCCCCTATTGCATGAAAGGTGGTACGTAGGCACAAAGGTTCGCAACCGCGGAGAGCGTAACTAATAAAAACTTTCGTTTTTCTATATAGTTTGAATACATTCCTTTAGCATTAAGCTTTAGTTTTTTTATACACCCTTAGATTATAACAAACTTGAGTGGATCCTGTGGAGTACCACATGCATGAGGGGTGGTAATACCTTTCCCTTGCGTAATCGACTACCTTACCCTTTCTCTTAGTTGCAAGACCATGTTCTTTTCCTTCTTTAGGGTTACTCAGTGTTTCCTTTCCCCCTCTTGGGATAAATAACATTGATGGCGACTCTTTATTCAGCCTCATTCGTGCTTCGATAAAAATCCTAGACGCAACAACTGGAGACTCTACTGGGGATATGAGAAACCATGCAAATCAGTCCTTGCTTTTGTTTGTTTTCTTTTCTTTGGGTGTTTATTTGTTTATTTCTTTATTGCTTCATTTGTTTATATTCTTTCATGCATTGCATTTTATTTGGTTTCCTATACTCTAGATATGCTGTTGTGCAATTTATTTGTTGAGATAAGATGATAATATGAGGTAAAAAGTTTGGTACCCAGGTTATGAAATGTCATCTAGGAACACTAGGACTAGAGTGGACTCATGATGGCTATGAGACGTGAGGTCTAAAATGACGTATTCATGTGAGCCATGCTCAACCGAGGTTCGAGTGCGGTATTATCATTTACATGTAGATGTTACAATTATAGTACTAAGCAGGCAAATTAACAAATCTGAGTTACCCTTTGACCTTACCCTGACCTAGACAACACCCGTGAGTGGGGAGGGATTGATCTTATAGGCATGGTTGGTGACTGTGATACGGTGGCATAACCGACTGTTAATACTGGTTTTGCATTTTGTATTTGAAAATGTTGCGGTAAGCAAGAGTCGCCACCGACTTTTCTTTTATCTAAATTAAGGAAAGGGTGAAAAGAACAGAAAATGAAATTTTTCGAGATTATTCTTAGTAAGGGGGGTAGATTATGGAAAGGATAGGTGTTAGCACCCTTTCCATCCGTAGTTATCTACGGGCTCTTAGAGGTTTGCTCATCTTGAAAACCTTTGTGCTTTGTGTGTTTGAAATTTTTTTGAGAATGCCTTAGTACGGAGAACTTTGTAATATTTCTCGAGATAGTGGAGAAAGTATACAAAGTGTTTTGGAAAATGTTTTTGAAAAGTATTATTTGTGTAAGTGCAAAATATTTTGAGCAAACTTCTAACAGCTATCTACTTTGTACTCGAAAAGGTAGTTCTTTTCCTCCTATCCTTTAGAAATTGCTATCCTACTATTAGTGAGTAGGTAGCCCTATCGTTGGATGTATAAGGGACATTCAAAGGGACATTACAGTCATGAAGGAAACATGGGGAGACGCTTTAGCAATTTTGTTTAGGGACTAGATCATTTACCGAGAGGCATCTGCAGGGTCATCGAGGGACTATGATATTTTTGATTTACGGGTCTTTGCTAAAGCGTCCCCGTTTCGAGGGACATGACTGCTTTATTTCTGAAGGCAACCAAAGTGGGGTACCCTAGAGGTGCGTATGTGCAATTGTGTTCAATTCAATTATTTATCTTGCCTTATTAGGTTTGCTAACGCTTTTGTTTTTTCAGTCTTATCATACATGCCTAGTTACTAGCAATTAATATGTACAGAATATAAAGTGCGGAAGTATAAACCTACACTATTACATAGATTCAGGGAAGGGATTTACAATGTACAAAACTTGGGGGGTGCAGAAATTAAAAGCAAAAAATAAAACCTAATTACTCTTACGTCTTATAAGCAGTTACATCATTATAAAAAATGCGAGAATAAAATAAATGTGCGCGAAGATTGATAGTTCGTTTAAAAACCTAATAAGAAAATATTTTTTTTGTTTTTGTTTATTTTAAGAAGATAATTAAACCACCTTAAATCTAATTTTAATTAAAAATATAATTTCTAAATGAATTTAAAGCCTAATTCTAATATTTTTTGTATTTTTTATTTGAGAAAATAATTTAAACACAAATTAAACCCTAAGTTCTAACTTATTTTAATTAAAAAATGTTAAAGTTAATTAATTAATTAATTTAAGAAATTAATTATTCTAAAAAACTAATCCTAAGTTTTTGTTGATTTTTTTATTTGATTTGAAGTTAATTTAAAAATAAAGAAATGAGAGAAGAAAAGTTAATGATACAAACAACCCTCCTTCGATTTAAGGGAAAACGTGGCCTTTCGATTTAGGGAAGAATGATGGCTTTCGATCCATGGGGACAGACCCTCGATCTTGTGAAGACAGGCCTTCGATCCAGCAAAGAACGTTGCTGGAGGCGCTTGATGACTTTTCCTGTGGAGAAAAGCACTAAAATCTCCAAGTAAAAAGTGTCAACAATATAAAAGCATGACCTGGGCTTGAACTTAGGTCTCTTTCGCAGTTCGACCTCCCATTAATTACACTTCTTTGAATTCGAATTTGGGCTCGTTTGCCTTAGAAAAAAACCATTGTCTCTTGGGATTCAATGAAAAGCACATATCGTGCCTTCTATCTTTGTATGTCCATGAGAACGATGTGCTATATTATATCCTGGGCATGAATCAGGCACTATGAAATATCAATATATCATGAAAATAAGAACATGAATTTGAAATTTTACCAAGGATGAGATGCTTCGACTGAGGCGTGAATTGGCTAGTGTTTGAGAATACTTCCTGCAGACTTCATGGAATGGATGGAGCATTGTTGAAACTTCCTTCGATTGGGACCACATATGATGATTTTGGTACCTATGGGGTGGTTTATGGGGAAGCGTATGCGTATAAAAAATATGTGTCTCCTGGGCTTGTGTCTCTACCTTGTGCGTATGTATGAGGTATCCTTATATAGAGGGGATGGAGGGGACAAGAAGGAAAAAGAGTGAACAACCATTAAGTTGGTGTTTTAAGGCCATGAATACCATTTTGAAATGTTACAAAAGATGTTGAAACTTGACCCTTCTTTAAATTGGAATGTATGTGGACACTTTGGCTCCTTCGAATGCCCTCTAGTGTTGCTCTTCGATTGTCCTATTGCCTTCTTCTACTGGACCTCTTGTATAACCTTTGAATGGGCCTTTGGTTTTCTCATTCGAAGGGGTCTTTTGGATGGACCTTTTGCATCCTCTTCGAATGGGCCTTTGGTTGCCTCCTTCGAATGGACTTCTTGAGTGTCTTTCGAATGGTTCCTTCGTGGACCCATCTATTTGCCTTAGTTTCTTGATTCCAATAGCCCAAGTGAGGACTTCATTATGGCCAATTGAAGCCTCCTTTGTCAGGAATGTAATGGTGCATGATGCTTGGGCTGGGCAGCATGCAGGACTTTGGCCAAACTCATCAAAAGACAAAATAACACTTGTCTTCAACCATTACGTGCCTTTCGACTGGACCAAATGCATTCCCCTTTAAAGGCACCATTTTTGTGTCCTTTTAATAGCCCACATGCACTCCTTGTTCATTCTTCGAATGGGCCACCAATGTGTGTTCTTAATGTAGCAATCATATGCTTGTGAAATGAAGGTAGGCATGAAGAGGAAACCTTTGCTTGGTGAATCAAAGGCCAATTGAAGAGGGAGCCTTTGCCTTGTGGATCGAAGGAAAGTATGAGGTATCCTTTTGTCTTGGTGAATCCAAGGAAAACATGAAGGGGCTGTTGGCCTGATGAATCGAAACACACTTATAGGGGTTTCTTTCCTTGTGCGTCAAAGGCAAGTCGAAAGAAGCCTTTTGCCTTGTGCGCTGAAGGCAAGCTAAAGAAGGAGTATTTTCCAAGTCGAATCAGGAATCAAGCTTGATCAAAATAAATCAAATGCCCAATCGAAGCAGGAATTAAGCTTGCATGCAGGTAGCCATTGCATTGTGAATCAAGCCAGCATGTAAAGCCAAAGGTGTAATCGAAGGAGCACCAACATGCCTAGTAAAATCTTGTATACAACAAGCAAGCAACAGGCCAAGGCTTCAATCGAAGTTTGGAAATTTGAGGCAATCTTGGAGGAGGTTAGGTGCTCAAACGAAGCCTGCCAAAATGCCAATCGAAAGACCCTTTGACATGCCAATCGAAACACCTTGTTTATCTTCAAAGATTTTTATTTTTCTTTAATCAAATGTTTGTAATCACCTATGTAAGAAAAAAATCTTGAAAAAATATGAGAGGGAAAATTTTGGGTTACAACAACTACCCATGTTAATTCTTCTTAAACCTGAGGATTTAGATTGGCTTGTCTGCCTTTCGTGATCTGAAGGTGGAAGATGATTGAACACTAGAGTGCCCATAAATTTGCACTCGCATGAAATAACACTGATGGTTGATGATATGGGGAATGGGCTTACAGATGCCATTTGGAGGATATGACAGAGAGTCGTCGGAGATGGGCTTAAAGATGCCATCCAAAGTAGATGTTGATTTCACACATGGTCCCTTTGGGGGTTCCTGCTCCTTCTGTCTGAGGAGGAGTTCATTGGGGAATATGGGTTTTTGTTATTCTCTTGTCTGAGGAAAACTCTTTGGGGAATAAAGTCTAGGAACTTCAGTTGTCCAAGGCTCTGCTGAAGAGCTATCTCTGGAGAGATGAGGTTTTTTGTATTCTGGTTGAAGTCCAGGTTTCCAGTGATTTGCTGGGGATAATGGAATTAACCGTTATCTGGAAATGTATTGGAAAGAGCCTGTGTAGGGCTGCTTCAAGATGAGCCCGTGTTAGCCCGCATCTGGATGCTGAGAAGGAATTCATGTAAGATTTCTTAGTCTGGTCATGTAGATAGCTTTCCTGTCTGGTTTTAGGTGTTAATCCACAATCATCTTGTTCACAGATAGTTGTCCTGTCTGGTTTCAGGTATTAATCTGGAATTTGAAAATTGTCGGTTGTTAAGATAGTTGTCCTGACTGGTTTCAGGTATTAATCTCT
Organism: Vicia faba; assembly: GCA_948472305.1. Taxonomy (NCBI): domain Eukaryota; kingdom Viridiplantae; phylum Streptophyta; class Magnoliopsida; order Fabales; family Fabaceae; genus Vicia; species Vicia faba. Next base: position 230,890 of record CATIWC010001356.1, read on the forward strand.
GATCCAAGAAATAAAGATAGTTCTCCCGTCTTGTTTCAGGTGTTAATCTTCACCCTCCTTATGTAGATAGTTCTCTTGGCTTGTTACATGTATTAATCTTAGAGTCGGTCGTCCACACATGGTTCTCCTGGCTTGATACAGGTGTTAATCTGGAGCTTGAAAATTGTCGGTCACTTAGATAGTTGTCCTAGCTTGTTACAGGAATTAATCTCTTACCTGAGAAAAAAAGGTAGCTTTCGTGGCTTGTTACAAGTATTAATCTTCAATCTCTTCATGTAGATAGTTCCCTGGCTTGTTACGGGTATTAATCCACAGTCGGTCGTTCACAGATAGTTTTCCTGGCTGGTTTCAGGCATTAATCTGGAACTTGAAAATTATCGGGCACATAGATAGTTTCCCCGTCTGGTTTCAGGCATTCATCTGTGGCCTGTTGTATTTTCTGGTAAACCCATCTTGCTTCGGGAATTCATACCATTTGGTCGTGTAGATAGCTTCTACCATCTGGTTTCGGGCATTAATCTTCGACCTGCTGCATAAGTTGATAATGTTTGTCTTTCTGATAATTTAACCTAAAAAGTAAAGTTAGTTTCATGTGATGTCATGATGTATGAATTGCATGATGCTCTCATAATAAATGAGATTATGATATATGTATTTATATGCACATGCCATGATGTATGAATATGTAATGGTGTTGTGCAGTATCTTTGTCTGGGAAAATAAACCCCTGACTGTTATTGGTGAGTGAAGAAAGTGATTCTTCAATATTCGCTGGGGATAGTGAATGGAGATAGTTTTGTTGGCGATTCCCCTTCTCTGCCGAGGATATTTGACTTCTGTTTGAGAATGATTTATCCGAGGGGAAGAGTTCTGTTGGATGATTTCACCAATTTCGAGAAAGAAACTCCGATGGGGGATGAACTTCCGTAGCTAGAGAAATAAACTCTATTGGGGTTAAGGCTTTATAAACTACTTGAGATTTATAAAAATCTGTTGCGGAAGGTGAACTCCACAAAATTCTTGGGAATTTTGTTGAAATCCGGTAGGGAAATCTTGAGAAGCTTGGCGACTTCCCTAGGGATTTTGGACTAGTAATCAGAAATTTTTGCTCTTCCAGGGATGTGAGAACAACTGACATCAATAGGCTACATGATGAAAATATGGCAGTGACCTCGTAGTAGAACGCCCCTGCCTCTGTACCTGTTGGAGAAGGTACCTATCGGGGAAGACATCTGCGGGGATCTTATGGATGGCCCTCAGATATTGTTCCGTTTTCGCACACAAAACAAAAATAAAAACAGATGTTTGCAATTTTCAAAGAAGTAGTTTTGTATTAATAAGCGTTTTTGTACAAGGAGACAAACATCCTAGTAAGAGAATATCATCGTGAGAATGGAAATTATACAAAATAGTATATAAAGAAAGACAACTATGTGAAATAATCCCATTGGGTTCCCTTTCTGCTATTGCCTTTATGTTCTTGAGCATCTCATCACTTTCACTTCTTGTTCAAAGCTGATTGGATTGATAAGTACCGTTTGAGCCTGATAGTTGATACTGAAGATTGGTTGTAATGTGATCCAACGAGACATAGTTATACGCTTTAAATCCCTAACTTTTTCCTAGACCACCATTTCGGGTTTTCAGTCCACCGGGATACCCTTTTTGCCCAAGCCGCCTTTTAAGGTTTTTGACTTGCCGGGTGTACAGATTTTTTATATATGTCCCTAATTTTTTCCCGAACCCTTTTGGTTCGTCGGGATGCCCTAAATTTTTCCTAGGATAGTCGACCTAGCGTGTCTTTGTTTATGTGTAGTATCTTTTAACTATGTCAGTGTTTACCGGGTGTGGAAGGTCGTCACCGTCCATAGTGGTTAGGATCATGGCTCCACCAAAAAATATGTTCTTGACTACAAATTTCCCTTCGTATGTGGGAGTCCATTTGCCCCTGGGATCACCTTGCGGCAGTATGATGCGTTTGATTACCAAGTCACCAGCTGTTGGCTCCTAAAATTCGACACCCTTGTTTTTGTTAATATAGACTATCAATCATGAGGAATGGTTTCGACCAGCTGATCCTGTTGAATGCTTGTCAGAAGGTGGCAAGGTACTTATAGGATTTCTTTAAGTGGGAATCTTGTTGCCTTCGACGTCGAAGAAATCTTGTTGCCTTCGACGTCGAAAAAATCTTGTTGCCTTCGATGTTGAAGGAACTTCTCGACAAAGGCATTTGACGCTCAGAGTGGGACAGTTTGAGATTCAAATGTTTGGAGGGAAAACGGTTCCCAGCAGTTACCAAGTGTTACGTGCCAAGATCAGGAGCGTTGAATGCTGTGAGCGTGCCAAGTGGTGTCATCTCGAAGCAGCGTAACTTCCCAACGGTTACTTGAGATGTGTTTAGTATAAATACTAGTTGTTCATGTAAATTTTCCGTGTGTTCACAATTATATACAAGTTACTCATTTAGATTCAAGTACCCAGTGTGAGCGAAATAATTGTTGAGAATGTATGTGTGAAACACCATTTAAATTAATCAAAGTCATTTATTTTCCAGAACTTTATTGCCTTTCATTTACTTTTCCCAGTCGAAGCCTTTATTTAAAGTTTTCTTTTATTCTACCAAGTTTTCATTCATGCAATTTTCATAAAGTGTCTTTACTTTACTAGTATTAACCATCATTAGAACTTAGTCAAACCCCAAAAATCAACCATGTCTTAGGATCAATCTGATCGATCCTGCGAGTCACCAAATAAGTAACCTTTTGGAGGATCAACGGTTGTTTACCAATTTCCACGGTAAACAAATTGGCACACCCGGTGGGACCTTGTGTTGATTTTGAAGGTTAACCGTATTTATACAGAATATCATCTTTTTCGAGAAGTATTGCATGTTATTGAGAAGTGGTAGAATATACACTAACAATACCAATACTGCCAGAAGAAGAGAGGCGATGGCGAATCCGCCAAACAATAACGAAATCTCACAAACAAATGTGGGAACAACGGTTATCCCAACCGTAAGTGAAGCGATAACCACTGGTTCAACACCAGCAGTAACGGTCACACAAACGGGGCCATTACATCCGTTCACTGGCCCCAAAATGCCTTTGGGAACTCCCCCACCAAGGGGAAACCCAGGAACTAGGCCCTATGTTCCCCCAGGATTTTTGACAAGCGGTCTAAATCGAGAACCACTCTATGGCATGCCAACTTTTGAATTGGCTAGCCTGACGAACGCTGCGTCCACTTTTTCAGACCCTTTAGTGAGTGCCTCTTCGCCACTCCAAGGTTCTGGAGTTGGTATGGCGAACAGAAATAGGACCCAACTCTTAGGAGGAGCGTCCCAAGTAGCCCATGGCCTTACGAATGCCTCGACAGCAGTCTTGAGGCAGCAAATGGACGAAAGCAACCACGATATGGTTCAAATGTTGGCACAAACTTTGAGTACAGTGCTGAATCCTCTAATACAACATACCACTCAGTCGAATCAGCAGATGACAACACAAATGACGCGTCTGGCTGATTTCTTTGGGGTACCCCAACCTATTCGACACCCCCAAAGGGCGCAAATAAGGGGAAACCAAGGTGTACTTTTAGAGGAAGAAACCACAATTAACCAAGTCCAGCAGCCTGTCGAAGAAAACCTTAGGGCACGATTGGAGCAACCCGGGGTCGAAGAACCTAGGGTCATAGCCCCGGAGGTGAGGATAGTCAACAGAAACCAGAATGCTGACGAAGTAGTTCAACACATCCAATACCAGAACATGGGTTTGGAAAATAACCTGGCAGCCATGATCGAAAGAATCATGACCCAAAATGGGATGAATATGGGCTTTCGTAGGCCCAACTTTACATCCCCATTGTTAGAATATGTGTTACAAACAGACTTACCTCCCAGATGTAAAGTCCCTAAGTTCACTAAATTTTCAGGGGACACGACAGAATCCACTGTCGAACACGTGGCGAGATACTTGATCGAAGCAGGGGATATTTCAAACAACGATAACCTGAGGATTAAGTATTTCCCAAGTTCCCTAACAAAGAACGCGTTTACTTGGTTCACAACTCTCCCCCCCAATTCGATCCACCATTGGACCCAGCTGGAGAGATTGTTCCATGAACAATTCTACATGGGACAAACCAAGATAAGCCCGAAAGAGTTGGCCAACGTAAAGAGACGATTCACTGAACCTATAGACGAATATCTAAATAGGTTTAGGTTGCTCAAAGCAAGATGCTTTACACAAGTGCCAGAACACGAGTTAGTCGAAATGGCCGCAGGAGGTTTAGATTATTCCATTAGGAAGAAATTAGATACTCAATACCTGAGAGACATGGCCCAATTGGCCGATAGAGTTCGACAGGTAGAACGCCTTAAAGCTGAAAACGCCAAGGCGACAAAAACTCATAAAAGAGAAAGGATAGCATATGTCGAAATGGACGATGAAGATCCAGAAACCTTCGACGAAACTATAACTGTCGAAGAAAGCGAGGTAGATTTAGCGGAACTAAAACAAGGGCCACCATACTCTTGCAAACTGCTAGTCCCCTCAAGTGGAAAAAATACCACTGGTCCAGAAAGGGCCAACGATAGGTTCCCTAAAAAGACTTACAGTTTTGATATTACAAAATATGATGAAATTTTTGACTTACTTGTAAAAGATGGCCAAATGATAGTGCCCCCAGGGGTAAAAGTGCCTCCTCTTGATCAAAGAAAGAAGAGAGGTTTTTGTAAATATCATAATTTTTTGGGCCATAAAACATCTCAATGTTTTCTTTTCAGGAATCTCGTGCAAGATGCTATCGAAGAGGGGAGGCTGAAATTTGCTGATAAGACCCCCATGATTGTGGACTCTAACTCGTTGCAGGCTGAAGCCCATTATGCTGAACCTTCAGAGGTGAATTTGATCGAGGCATCCAGAAGCCAAGCAAAGAGGCCAGGAATAACTATGGTCGAAGTCACCAAGGATCATGTCAACATGCCAATCTTTGGCAGTTTTTCTTGGAATCTTTCTAGAAAGACAATTGAAGCAGTCCAAAAAGCCGTTGAAAGCCCCAAACTGGAGACAGTTGGAGCCCCAAAATCTGGAGCAAAACCCAGTTCCTACTTGGCTGCAGTTCAAGGCCAGACAGAGGACCTGGAGGCTCAGATGAAGCAGTTGACTCTTGCCACCAAAGACACCATGAATGTCAACATGGTCGAAATCTCTGAACCAAAAGCATCAGAGGAGGCCACTAGGCAAGAACAAGCCAACAAAACGGCTTTCCCTCGTGAAAATGAAAATCTGGCAGATTTCTTGCAAAGATGCCAGAAGAAGAAGTCAGAAGTGATGCTGTGTCCTCGATGCAGCTCGATTTTCGACAAAAAAGCAGCTAAACACATCCAAGGTGTAAGAGAAGCAAACAGAAGAAGGGAAAGTGTTGATACTCGACATGACCCCAGAAGAACCTACCAAAAGGGTTCAAATCAAGAAAAGAGGCCACTGACATTCAGGCCTCCAACCAATGTGCCAGTTGATACGTGGTATAAAACATCTGGTCGAAAGAGACCAAGCGAGGAAAGGTGGCACTCCTTCGAAGTGCCAAGAGGTTCATCTTTGGCACATAAGAAAGAACCTCCCGTGGTTACCCCTAAAGTAACCCAGGTATCAAGTAACTACAAAGGAAAGAATCCCATGTCTTGATCCCAATGGAGAAGATACCAGAGGCGGCGAAAGGCTGAAAGGGAAGCAACTGATGAACCAAAGCCAGAATCAAGTTCAAATGTCCCTCAGAGAAAGCAGAGGAAGCCTCTGGAAAGACAACCAGTGACCAATAGGCTAGTCTGGCCTAACCAGGGTGAAGTTGATAACGAAGTTGGCTCTGAGTCTGATGACACCCTAGATATCATGGTGAACATAGTCTCAGTTTTGCCAAGAGAGTTCAACCGCCTGGTGGAGGTCGAAGCAAGCGATTGGGAAGTCGAACAAGAAATGGCCAAGCATAGGCCAGTATGCTACTTTGTCATGGATAATGGCGCTACTGAAGAGCAAAATGGTTTCTTCGAACCTCCTACAGAGGCGATGAAAAATCACCTCAAGCCTTTATTTATAACGGCTAAACTCGAAGAAACCACAGTAAATAAGATCTTGGTGGACTGTGGGGCAACCATCAACATCATCCCTCACTTTATGCTGAGAAAAATAGGCAAGAGCGATGAAAACATCAAGCCTCACAACATGGTCCTGTCGAATTATGAAGGCGGAATAGGGACCACTATGGGTGTGATCCAACTGGACATCAAGGTGGGATCCATCCTTCGACCAACTATGTTTATGGTCATATCGGCCAAACCAAATTATAATCTTTTGTTGTGCCGAGAATGGATACATGGTGTTGGAGCTGTACCGTCATCAATGCACCAAAGGTTGATACTATGGCGTCCTGATGGAATGGTCGAAAACATAGAAGCGGATCAAAGTTATTACTTGGGAGAAGTAAATCACCTAGGGATGGCAGACTTCGACAAAAATTTGGCTCACATTGGGCCATGCCCAGCACCTGACTTCGACTTGGCGCCAGCGCCAAATGCTTTTTGTTCCTTATACCTGCACCCTGAGCATGGTTTTCAATGGGACAGAGAAGACTTGTCCCACATTGATTTTAGTGGGCTAACAGACAGCCAACCAACTGGTTGGGGAAGCGAATTCAGTGATAATGACTGAGTCACAATCACTGCAGCGAATTTCGGCTTATGTAGCCGAAACAAAGATAATAACGGCTCTTGAAGCCGAAGTAAAATACATGGCCACACAGGCCAACGATCAAGAGTTACCTTCTGCAGGTCCTGGAAAGGATTTCGACCCAGAACCTCCTGATATCACGCCAGAAGGAATGCAGGAACAAAGGCTCGACGCCATCTATGACGATGAGCCTTTGGGATTCGAAAAGGACCCTTTAGCGAACAACATCAAAATGTTAGCACAGGATCCTTTAGAAGAAATCAACTTGGGCGAAGGGTTAGAGAAAAATCCAACTTACATTAGCGCAAAAATAGACCCAGAACTCAGGTTGGAAGTGATCCATTTGTTAAAGGAGTTCAAAGACTACTTTACATGGGATTACGACGAGATGCCTGGTCTCGACTGAAGATTGGTAGAATTTCAATTTCCAATCAAACCTGGGAAGAAGCCAATTAAGCAAAGTCCAAGACGCTTCGCTCCAGAAATAATATCGAAGATCAAAACAGAAGTCGAAAGACTGCTGAAGTGAAAATTCATACGAGCTACGAGGTATGTCGAATGGATTGCAAACATTGTGCCAGTGATTAAGAAAAACGGTACATTAAGGGTATGCATAGATTTCAGAGATTTGAATGCTGCTACACCCAAAGATGAATATCATATGCCTGTGGCGGAAATGCTAGTCGATTCTGCCGCTGGCCATGAGTACCTGAGCATGCTCGATGGTTATTCAGGATATAATCAAATATTCATTATCAAAGAAGATGTGTCGAAAACAACTTTTCGATGCCCCGGGGCTTTAGGCACTTACGAGTGGGTAGTGATGCCTTTTGGCCTAAAGAACGCTGGGGCAACATATCAGCGAGCGATGAACTCTATCTTCCATGATTTTATTAACACTTTTATGCAAGTATATATTGATGATATTGTTGTAAAATCTGTTTCCAAGAAGAACCATATAGACCACCTTCGACAATCATTTGAAAGAATGAGAAAACATGGTCTGAAAATGAACCCTTTGAAGTGTGCGTTCTGTGTGAAAGCTGGAGATTTCTTGGAGAACAAGACGAAGGCAATCCTGGAAGCGAAAGCGCCAGCGAACAAAAAGGAATTGCAATCTCTGCTGGGCAAGATAAATTTCTTAAGGAGATTCATATCTAACCTAAGTGGAAAACTCAAGCTTTCTCACCCTTACTTCGACTGAATAAGGAAAGATTCGAATGGGGGCAAGAACAACAAGAAGCCTTCGAAAAAATCAAAGGGTATCTCACCAAGCCACCTGTTTTGGTGCCTCCTTGCAGCAACAGGAGTATGAGATTGTACATAGCTGCATCCGACAAAACTTTGGGAAGCATGTTAGCCCAAGAAGATGAAAATGGAGTCGAAAGACCCATTTACTATCTTAGTAGAGTTTTGAACGATGCAGAAACTAGATATAACAAAGTTGAAAAATTATGTCTGTGTCTTTATTTCTCTTGTACAAAGCTCAAACAATATATAAAACCAGTTGATGTGTATGTTTCGTCTCATTTTGATGTTTTCAAGTACATGTTGTCGAAACCCATCCTGCACAGCCGAATTGGCAAGTGGGCGCTAGCATTAACTGAGTACTCCTTAACCTTTGTGCCTCTTAGGGAAGTAAGAGGGCAAGTGGTGGCAGATTTTATAGTCGACCACTCAATTCAGGTTGAGAGTATAAGTTATGTGGAGATAGAGCCTTGGAAATTCTACTTCGATGGTTCCAGCCATAAAGAAGGAACATGAGTAGGAGTCTTGATTATTTCTCCAGAAAAAATTCCAACAACATTCAAGTACAAGATATCAGGTACTTGTTCGAACAATGAGGCCGAGTACGAAGCTCTAATTACTGGCCTTGAAATATTGTTGGAATTGGGGGCAAATCGAGTCGAAATAATGGGAGACTCAGAGTTAGTCATTAAGCAAGTCACAAAAGAATATAAGTGCATAAGAGAAAATCTTATTATGTACTTTGTGATAGCAAATCGTTTATTGAAAAAATTCGAAATGGTCAACATTCGACACATACCCAGATTGGAAAATCAAATAGCCAATGATTTGGCACAAATTGCATCTGGGTACAAAATTTCAAAAACGAGATTACAAAGAGCAATCGAAGTCCTAGAAAAAATAAAAGCAACTAGTCTGTCACCAACAGATTTGAAATCGACAAGACTAGGGTATGCTGATCAAAGGAACTTTGAAATTTCGTTCATAGACAATTTGTCAGAGCAAGATTGGAGGAAACCCATTGTGGATCATCTACAAAATCCAGCAGCTTTGACAGAACGGAAAATAAAATATAGGGCGTTGAGTTACGTACTCATGGGTAATGAGTTATTTAAAAAGATGCCTGAAGGGGTGTTGCTAAAGTGCTTAAGTGAAAATGAAGCATACATAGCTCTTTCGACCACGCACACTGGAGCATGTGGGGCTCACCAAGTAGGCCATAAGATGAAATGGTTGTTGTTTCGATAAGGACTATACTGGCCCACCATCTTGAAAGATTGTGTCGAGTTCGCGAAGGGTTGCCAGGAATGTCAAGTCCATACAGGCATCCAACATGTACCAGCAAGCGAACTTCACTCAATAGTGAAACCATGGCCCTTTAGAGGATGGGCGTTGGACCTTATTGGAGAGATTCGACCAGCATCATCAAAGAGCCAGAAGTATATATTGGTAGGCATTGATTATTTCACTAAGTGGATCCAAGCTATTCCTTTAGTCAATGTAGACCAAGAAAATGTCATTGAATTTATTCAAAAGAACATTATCTTTAGATTTGGAATCCCTGAAACTATAACGACTGATCAAGGATCAGTTTTCACCGGTCGAAAGATGCAAGAATTCGCTCAAGAAACAGGCTTTAGACTCCTAACATCAACGCCTAATTATGCACAGGCAAACGGTCAAGTCGAAGCAGCGAATAAAATAGTGATTGGCCTGATAAAAAAGCATGTAGGGAAGAAGCCAAAAAATTGGCATAAGACGTTAGACTAGATCTTGTGGGCCTGTCGAACGTCCCCAAAAGAAGCCATAGGTACCACACCATATCGGCTAACCTTCGGTCATGACGCAGTGCTGCCAGCGGAAATTTGTCTTCAATCTGCAAGGATTCAGAGACATCATGATATCCCCTCTGAGGTTTATTGGGATATGATGTTAGACGAACTAGTAGATTTAGACGAAGAAAGACTACGCGCTCTCGACCTACTAAGGATTCATAAGAAAAGAGTGGAAGACTCTTACAATAAAAAAGTAAAACCTAAGGCATTCTCGCCTGGAGATTTAGTTTGGAAGGTAATTCTCCCCATGGATCGAAGGGATCGAAGCATGGGAAAATGGTCACCCAAATGGGAAGGACCGTTCAGAATTATCCAAACTTTTTCTGGTGGAGCTTATGAAGTCGAAGAGTTAGGTGAAGATAAAAGACTCTTGAGAGTAAACGGTAAATATTTGAAAAAAATATAAACCTATGCTCCAAGAGATCAAAATAAATAGCAATTAACGACCAAATTAACCATGAAAAGCCAAAATGGAAAATTATATAAGAATTAGCCAAAATGGTTACATTGTCTTGCAAATATTACAATACATGGTTATATAAATGGCTGAGCAAATTAGAAAGGGATAGAATCTCTAAGTCGAAGGTACTTGGCCTGCTGCAACTCCAGCCTTTTGTTACACAAGGCAGTCAACTGGGAAAGTTTGGCAATCTGGTCATCGAAAGCTTGGGCCTTCTCAGCGAACTCTAGGCCTCGTGTAACTTCAGCTTGGCTCTTTGTGTCCGAAGCGGTCTAGAGGAGTTCCTCTTTGCGCTTGTTGTTAGCATTTATCTTGGCCTCCAGCTCTTCGATCTGCGCCTTTATAGAGGCATTGTCTCGATCTATGGCGTCAATTTCTTCTTGCTTGGATGCTTTCTGCTTCGACAACTATGCAATTCGAGAAGTCGTTTCAGCCACCTTAGTCCAGGCATAAGAACTCTTGCCATGTAGCGCTTCGAGCTGGCTGTTATAGCCCCTCTTACGTCGATAGTCCGCAGAGACTTGGTCAACAATGGAGTATAACTCCAAGATAAAGCTGGAAACCTCTGGAGTCACAGCAAGCAAATCGACTGCATTCAAAACAGCTCCCAGACAAGACGGAGCAGTAGGATCCCCCTCCAAAGCCTTCATCAGATCCCTTCTGAAGAACTGAGCCTTGACCTTCATCAATGCCTCATCAAGAGGAGAAGTCGAAGTGGACTTCCCCGATGCAGTAGAAGCATCATGACTAAGGTCAGATGAACATCCCCTACTCTCGATGATGGAATTCAGGTAGCCAATGGGATAAGTTTGCTTCAAGAGTGCCAAGTCTTCTTTAGACTTAGGCTTTGTCGAGGTGGTAACCCTTACAGCAGCGTTGGCTTGGGGTTGAAGTTGTTGAGTAGCGTTTGCATCGACATGACTCTCTTCGACCTGTAGCTCAGTATTTCCAGCATCAACATGATCCCCTTCGTCATGTTGCTCCCCTGTTAGATCGACCACTTGAGTGTCCTTTGGTTGTTGTTCCTCTGCTTCGGCATTGGCTTCATCGTTCGCCAATTCCTCCTCGTGTTGCCTACTGTGTTCAGCAGAGTCTTGTGTCTCTGAAGTTTTTGGTGCTGAACTTTCAGTGGTCTCCTGAAAATAAAAGAGGAAGAATCTTTTGGTTTAGAAAGATACACAATCGAACGTGAGCATTGACACCTGAGTTAAAAATGGTCAGAGAAACTACCTGTAGAGGAATCTCAGCCCCAGGGCTGGAATTATCACTTTCGACGGGTTTGTTGAGCAAAACGTTTAGTTCCTCCTCCGTGGGCTCTTCGATGATCACGGGAGGTGGCCTGGGTCTTCTCCCTGCAACCTTTATTCTGATCATGGGTCGAGACTCAGGAGAAGGAGCATCTTTCTTCAGTTTTCTCCGTTTAAGAAGAGCGGGGGGAGATTCGTCCTCGTCGTCACTCCCAGATTCGACCGTTAGTGCAGGTCGTTTCTTGGGTGAAGGTGCCTGAAAACCAATTGTTGTTCGATTTAGAACGCTACATCGAAAATCAGGATGTTAAAACCAGAAGGAAATAATAAAAGTTTGGTTACCGGTGCTGAAGGTTTTGTCGAGGGACCCCCTCCCTGATGGCTTTCTGTGGTTTTTGCCGGTGCTGAAGGTTTTGTCGAGGGACCTCCTCCCTGGTGGCTTTCTGTAGTTTTCTTCGCTGCGGGCTTTCGAACAACTGAAAGAAGACACGTTCACAAGTTATAATCAACAAGTTATAAGTCGAAATAGAAAGACAAATGTAATTTGGAAAGTGAACGTACATTTCTTTATTTTGTCAAGGACTAGGACGAAAGACTTCTGCAGTTCGTCCGCAAAATCTTTTTCGTCGAAGAACTCTTCAGCATAATAGCTCTTCCACCAGTCTTCGAAAGATGGTGAACATAGGAAGTTAAGTTGATAGTCAAACAGTGAAAGTACTGTTCGACCAGCATACCTGCCTATGTGCTTGGTGGCAGCGTCCTCAGTGTAATCATTGCAAAAATACAACATTAATTTCTCCCTGGGAAAAATGGGAGAAGGAAGTGATTGGATGATACCAAACTGTCGAGAGACCAAGTTTGGCTGATAAGCGATCAAGCTCAGGTGATTCTTGGAACTCTTAAAGCGCAGTGGCCTTATTCTGGGTGTGAGAAATGCTTCCCACATTATTGTGTGTTCTTCGACATGAGGGTCACCTGACGACTTGGGATGGGGCCTGGTGAACCATTCTGGACCAAACTTTCGACGGGCGAAAGGAGCCATGGTCGAGGTGAATTCTTTTCTTCTTGCAAACATCAAGACGAAGTTTGCAAAAGTCTGTTGGAGTTCCATCCCATCCTCAGTCGGAGTCAGTAAATCCAGTCTGGTGCCTTCGATACGCCTTTTGGCTATCTCAGGAGCTTGTTCGTTTATTTGAGTTTTCTGAGGTAAGAAAGACTCAAAAGTGGCATTTAGCCATAGTTGAAGTAGCCAGAAGGGTCCTACAAGCAACAAACTGGCTCTATTTTCGATGACCTTTAACAGAGTCGCTCCACTGCTGATCGACTCATACAGGTTCGCCAGGATTAATTCGGCCAAACAAATGTTTTGGCCATGGTGATGCTGGGTAGCAAGGGTGACCATTTTCTTCGTCACCTGTAAAGACTTCGTGCAGAACACGAAGCGTGACAGCCAAAGGGCTAGAAACGCAATGTGTTCCACGTCCGTCACATTAGCATTCGACCTGTCATGGTAGTGGTTGATATAGGTGGTGTAAGTGGGTTTGGTAGCTGAAAACCCAATCTGGTCTTCCGACATTTCCTCTGGGTCGAAATAATCCCCAGTTGGTCGAAGACCGGTGATGGCAGCCACGTCGAAAAGATGGGTGTTATCATTCCACAAGGCAGGTGGAAAGTGAAGTGAGTATAATCCCAGAAAAGCAAAGAGGCTATCAGCATCTCAGGGGAGTAGTTGAGACCAGTCTTCGACAGCATTACTAGGTCATATATCCCCAAGTTCTTCCAAATTGAAGCTTGGATTTTTTCCATCTTCTCTAGCCAAGCGCTGTAGTCTGGTGGGAGGATATGGCTAGACCTAAAAGCCCTAACACCTCTATTGAAGAAACGAAGATCTATCTTTTCCTTAGCAGGATCTTCGTTGTCATCAGCAGCCTTTTTGGAGCACCCAACAGGTTTGAGTGCCTCAAGCACCGGGAAGAAGTTCTTGATCTTCGTGGATTCATCAATGCATGGGGATAACGGGCCAGACATGGCGAAAATTTGGTTGGAGTATCCAACCGGAATCAGTAGTTGAGAAGAATAAGCTTCACGCTCAGCAGTTCCCAGGGGTTCAGGAACCCTTCGCATGCCTGTAAAGTTAACTGTTGGAACAGTTGAGAAGATTTTTGGTTTAGCAGTTCTAGAAGGAATGTTAGAACTGGGAGCATTAGAGGAACCTGAAGCCATTTTTGGGTTAAGATTGAAGGTGAATGAAGAACAAGGTTTTTGCAGAAATCTTTGTTCTGTAATAAAGCGTGGATGGAGAATAGCGTGAAAAAGTCCCACAAGGGGTACCTAGCGCTATTTATAGTGGTTGGGAAATCACAAAATTCGAGGCCATTTAATGTTTCAGATGATAGTGGGCCACGTGGCGCTCCTTCGCTGACATAGCCGTTCTGCAGAAAAGAAACGGTGCAGCGTGCACCCTCGTTTTTGGGAAATTGTCATGATGACAATCTGTGAAAAGACATTGGGCATGCTAAACGCCTTACTGAAGTGACGTCTTAGGTACAGGTGGAATGATGGCTTTTTCTTGGGATTGTCAGTTGGTTGGTAGAAGACAAAAAGTGCACAAGTTAATCTGTGGCTAAGAATGAAAGACAGGTGTCGAGTGGAATCTCAAAGAATGCCTTTTTCTTTTCAGCGTCGAAATAAGGCATTCTTGGGGGGCAATTTGTTGGCTCCTAAAATTTGACACCCTTGTTTTTGTTAATATAGACTATCAATCATGAGGAATGGTTTCGACCAGCTGATCCTGTTGAATGCTTGTCAGAAGGTGGCAAGGTACTTAGAGGATTTCTTTAAGTGGGAATCTTGTTTCCTTCGACGTCGAAGAAATCTTGTTGCCTTCGACGTTGAAAAAATCTTGTTGTCTTCAACGTCGAAGGAACTTCTCGACAAAGGAATTTGACGCTCAGAGTGGGACGGTTTGAGATTCGAATGTTTGGAGGGAAAATGGTTCCCAGCAGTTACCAAGTGTTACGTGCCAAGATCAGGAGCGTTGAATGCTGTGAGTGTGCCAAGTGGTGTCATCTCGAAGCAGCGTAACTGCCCAACGATTACTTGAGATGTGTTTAGTATAAATACTAGTTGTTCATGTAAATTTTCCGTGTGTTCACAATTATATACAAGTTAGTCATTTAGATTCAAGTACCCAGTGTGAGCGAAAGAATTGTTGAGAATGTATGTGTGAAACACCATTTAAATTAATCAAAGTCATTTATTTTCCAGAACTTTATTGCCTTTCATTTACTTTTCCCAGTCGAAGCCTTTATTTAAAGCTTTCTTTTATTCTACCAATTTTTCCTTCATGCAATTTTCATAAAGTGTCTTTACTTTACTAGTATTAACCATCATTAGAACTTAGTCAAACCCCAAAAATCAACCATGTCTTAGGATCAATCTGATCGATCCTGCGAGTCACCAAATAAGTAACCTTTTGGAGGATCAGCGGTTGTTTACCAATTTCCACGGTAAACACCAGCCTGATATACATGACGTCTGACCTTCTTGTTAAAAGCTTTAATCATACATTTTTGGCACATCTGACCATGACAGACAGCCGCGAGCCCCTTCTCATCAATCAAGTTTAACTGATCAAGTCGAGTCTGGACCCATTCGTCTTCATTCAGACCTGCAACCTTCATGATTCTCAAGGAAGGGATCTGGACTTCAATGGGCAGGAAAACTTCCATACCGTATACCAAAGTGAAAGGAGTTGCCCCTGTTTATGTGTGCATTGTGGTGTGGTAACCATGAAGAGAAAATGGTAACATCTCATGGAAATCTTTATATGTCGCAGTCATCTTCTATATGATTCTCTTGATGTTTTTGTTAGCAGCTTCTACAACGCCATTCATCTTCGGCCGATAGGGAGAAGAGTTATGATGCTGAATCTTGAATTGCATGCAAAGATCAGTGATCATAGTGTTGTTGATATTGGTACCATTATCTATAATGATTCTTTCTGGAATACCGTACAGACAGATAATGTTATGTTTGATAAATCGACCCACAATGTTCTTGGTAACAAAAGTAAATGAAGCTGCCTCGACCCACTTTGTGAAGTAATCAATGGCAACCAGGATGAAGAGGTGTCCATTAGAAGACGTAGGTCTGATCTCTCCAATTATGTCGATGCCCCATATTGCGAAGGGTCAAGGAGAAGTCAAGACGTTCAAGGGAACCAGAGGTACATGTACTTTATCAGCATAAATCTGGAAGTTGTAACAAGTCCGCGAGTGCTGATAACAGTCTTCCTCCATGGTGGACCAGTAGTATCCTGCCCGTAGGATCTTTTTAGTTATTGAGTGACCACTGGAATGAGTACCAAATGTACCTTCATGCAAATCAACCATAATCTTTTCTGCCTCAATCTTGTCTACACACGGAAGTAAGATAGGATCATGATTGCGCTTGTAGAAGATCCCGTTACTGAGAAAGAAGTTAGAAGAAAACCTTCTTAGGAACTTATTATCACTAATCGAAGCTCCTTCAGGATATTCTTGTCCTTCAAGATATCTTTTTACTTCATGGAATCAGGGCTTGTCCACTACTTCTTCAGTACCAATCTTGTGACAATATGCTAGCTCGTCCATCCTCTCAATGGTGATTTGAGGAGCCTCATTATCCCACCTGACCTTGAACATGAATGACATTGTAGCTAGCGCGTCTGCTAGTTGATTTTCTTCTCGTGGAAAATGCTCAAAGGTAATTTCTTCAAAGTATGGGATTAGTGTCAATACATGCTTTTTGTATGGGATGAGATTAGGGTGTTTTGTGTCCCATTCTCCTTTGATCTGGCTGATTACCAAAGTTGAGTCTCCAAACACGCTTAAGAACTTGATACTTAAATCGATTGCATCTTTGAGACCCATGATACATGCTTCATTCTCATCCATATTGTTGGCACAATTAAAACATAGCCTGGAAGTGAAAGGAGTATGAAAGCCTTCTGGAGATATGATCACAGCGCCAATGCGATTGCCAAAAGCGTTGGAAGCTTCGTCAAAAAGCATAGTCCATCGGGGTCCTTTTTCAGGTCCTTCATCCGGTCCAGGTTCTTCACAATTAGTTACTATCACGATGTTCTCGTCCGGGAACTCAAATTTCATGGATTGGTAGTCATCCATAGCTTGGTGAGCCAAGTGATCAGCTAATACACTTCCCTTAATTTCTTTCTGGGTGGTATATTGAATGTCGTATTCGGTCAGGATCATTTGACATCTTGCCATTCTTCCAGAGAGAGCAGTCTTCTCAAAGATGTACTTGATAGAATCCATTTTAGATATCAACAAAGTAGTGTTGGTTAACATATATTGTCTTAGTCGGCGAGCAACCCATGCAAAAGCATAACAAGTTTTCTCGAGCAGTGAGTATCTAGTTTCACTGTCGGTAAACTTTTTGCTAAGGTAGTATATCACATGCTCTTTTCGACCAGACTCATCATGTTGCCCCAACACACACCCTATTGAATTATCTAATACTATTAAGTACATTATCAAAGGTATTCCTTCAACCGGAGGCATCAGAATTGGAGGCTCTTGGATATATTCCTTGATTTTGTCAAAGGCGTTCTAGAAATCGTCGTTCCACTTCACTGCTTGATCTTTCTTCAATAATTTGAAGATTAGTTCACAAGTAGCGGTCAGTTGTGAAATGAACTTGGAAATGTAGTTTACGCATCCCAAGAATCCTCTAACTTCCTTCCAGTGCGAGGAGTCGGCATTTCTTGTATAGCTTTGACCTTTGCATGATCCACTTTAATGCCTTTGCCGCTGACATCAAAGCTCAAGAGCTTACCAGACCTTACTCCGAAAGTGAACTTATTCGGATTTATCCTCAAGTTGTATTTCTTCAACTTGTCAAATAGCTTTTGTAGGTGATCGAGGTGTTCCTCTTTAGTACGAGACCTGGCTATCATATCATCCACGTAGACCTCTATCTCGTGATGGATCATATCATGGAACAAAGCTACCATGGCTTGTTGATAGGTTGCGCCAACTTTCTTCAACCAAAACGGCATAACCTTGTAACAGAAAGTTCCCCACTGTGTGATGAAGGTTGTCTTCTCCATGTCTTCAGGTGCCATCTTGATCTGATTATACCCAGAGAAACCATCCATGAAGGAGAATACCTTATGTTATACGGTGTTGTCAACAAGAACATCAATGTGGGGATGTGGAAAGTCATCCTTGGGGATTGCCCTGTTCAGGTCTCTGTAATCCACACACATACGTACCTTACCTTCCTTCTTAGGCACTGGAACAACATTAGCGACCCATTTGTGGATAGGATGTGATAGCTATGAAACTGACATTGAATTGTTTCATGACTTCAGCCTTGATCTTTTCTAACATATCCGGCCGCATACGACGAACCTTCTGTTTCACTGGAGGGAAGTCCTCCTTTGTAGGTAGGCGATGAACCACAATATCCGTGTCAAGTCCCGACATGTATTTGTATGGCCAGGCAAAAACCTTAACATAGTCATGTAGAATCTATATTAACCGCTGTTTGACACTAGGCTCCAAGTTAGCACCTACCTTGACTTCTTTTTTGTCCTCTTTAGTACCCAAGTTCACTGTCTCAACTAGTTCCTCATGAGGTTGTATTTACCTTTCTACATGTTGTAACAGTCTGGCAAGCTCTCCTGGTACCTCACAATATTCCTCAACTTCGTCCTCGGTATGGTTGATCATATTTTCAAAGTCATAATGAGAAATAGCAAAACCGTTATGAATGGGATCCAAAGTGGATGTGGATCTGCAGTTTGATATGTGATTGTGTGTAAGAGCATAGTTGTTTTGATAAAGTAAAAAGAAGAAAAGAAAGGAAGAGAGCGCAAAATTTGTATGTAAAAAAACGTCCAATGCTTTATTAATGACATATGAAAATGAAACATGATAACACTCACAAATAAACCATTGCGCCTTGGGTAAGACACAAGGTTTTAGAGTTTTTATTATTCATTTATTACATATCCAAAAAAAAAGGACAATTACTCCTAAATAAAAGTAATCGACACAAAGTCTTTAGTCTTCCAGTTGGTGAGTCCTCCGCTGATAGTTGGGAAGATCCACTAGTTTATGTCACATTCACTATCACTTCCTCCAAAGCATTATCCCCATGATTGCTGATGCATAAGGGTTGTCCTCCGGCACGAGCACAACGAACATCCCTTTGAGGTCCTGATGTAAAACCCAAACCAAATTTGTCAGATTTGTAGGGAATATCCTGGAGTTGGCCCCAAATTATACACCCACCTTCTTCAACAACTACCCTGGCATTTTTAAGAGAAGTCGTCTTTAGCGGAGGCCTTGTAGTCTTTGGAATACTGACAGAGGTTTTGGCTGCAGCAACGGTCTGTGGAACCTCCTCAAAATTCGGACCCGGGGTCTCAATGAACTCGTCGTCCAATCCAACGTACCTGACAGAGTTCAGGTGGCTCACCATATACTCCTTCTCCCCATGAACTGTGATAATCTTCCAATTAACTGGGTACTTCAGCATCTGATTTAGGGTGGAAGTCATAGCGCCAGCCCCATGGATCCAGGGTCGACCCAATAAAAAGGAGTAAGATGGGCAGATGTCCGTCACATAGAAAGTTGAATTAAAAGTATGAGTACCCACTTTGATAGGGATGTCCACCTCCCCATGCACCATTCTTTTAGAATCGTCGAAGGCTCTCACCACAATGTTACTAGGCTTCAGTGTCAATCCTTCAAAAACCTGTCAAGGGCCTTCTTGGAAACAACATTCAGTGATGAACCTGTATACACTAGAACATGGGCCCAAGTAGTGCCCCTACACTCGATAGAGACGTGAAGGGCATCATTATGCTTCTTTCCTCTGGGATTTAGATCAGCATCAGAGAAACCTAGCCCATTGTCAACAGTCAAACTGGCCACACAATCTTCAAATTGATCAACAGAGGTTTCTTGAGGAACGTGAGCAGTCTTCAGAAATTTCACTAAAGCCTTGGCATGGGCTTCAGAGCACAGTAACAGGGCCATCATTGCGATTTTGGAAGGGGTCTGCCCTAGTTGTTCAACCACATTATAGTCACTCTTCTTTATAATCTTCAATATTTCTTCCATCTCCATTTTGGAATCCTCAAGAATGGCTTCTAGATGTGCCTTCGTCTAGACAGGATCAACCAATACCTCTTTGCCCCGAGTCTCGGCTGACTCGGTAGTAGGGATAACAGCAGGACTAACAGCAGAAGTAGTTATGGGAATATTGACAAGAGCAACAAGGACAATCATAGGAGTGGCAACAATTTTAGGAAGAGAGATATCGAGAGATAAAACTCTTCTGCTTCTTGTTATCTTACTGGTCCCAGCGATATTACTAATGTCAAGATCAGAGTCTTCGGCATGTTTATCTTTAACAACCAACAAATCTTGCTTGACGCCAAGGTAATAGACATCAACCCCATAGTTCCAAGGAACAACTTTATCCGAGGAATATGGTATAGGTCCAAGGAAAGTAATTATCAATGGAGCAACTTTATGAACAGATGTAATCCAGGCGGGTCTTTTGGAGGATACCTTGGGAGGATTGGCGGAAATGGTAATGATAAAAACATCTTCACATGGAACACTTGTAACTAGAGTCTTCCCCAACAAGATTTCTTTATCATCCATCAGGCACTAAACGCCTTCCTACAACAAATGGCAACCATTAGGTAAGGACAAACATAAGTGGTAACCTTCACCACAACCCGGAAATAAACTGGTCTGCAAGAGATTCTTTTTAACATTCAGGAGTGGAGTAGCTAGTTCATCCCCAGAAGAAACAAACATGTCATCATAAATTGCATTAACACAACAACCGTGATTGGGCATAGGGGAAGTAATAACATTAGGAGTCTCAGGAGCGTCAAATTCAATCTCCTTTTCTTTAAAGCCTAACAGTCGTTTGTATCATGGCCTGGACTTTCTGAATGGTAAGAACAACGAGCATTGGGATTGTAGCAAGGAGATGTAGTGTTGGGATTGTTGGGAACCTCCTTTAGGGTCACCAAATTGGACTTCAGCAGATGTGGCAAAACCTAGGATATGGTCATGTTGATCCGAGTAAACTGTCTCCTTGGCTTATTTATTCTGGACTGATTGATCTGTTGCAGGTTTGATGCGGGATTGGAAATCATAACAGACCCTACTGTCAGACAAAACTCAGTTTTGTTAAGATTTCTTTGGCCGTAAGCAGCACTGACCTCCTTCTTCCCTGTGAGTGGTTTCTTTGCAGTACTGGAGGATGTATCTCTTTGCATCTTACCACTTTTAATGCCAGCCTCTACTCATTCACCCGTCAAGATCAATTCAGTAAATCCAGCAAAAGAACTTCCAATCAGATGGTTAAACAATGGCCTGAGTAATGTGCCCAAGAACATGTCCACCAGCTCACTAACAGACAACGGAGGCTGGACTCTTCCCGCAATGTCTCTCCATTTTTTGGCATAGTCCTTAAAACCCTCGTCAGAACCCATAGACATGCTTTGTGACTATGTACGAGTTAGGGCGAGGTCAACATTATAATTGTACTGCTTGTAGAAAGCAGTAGCCATATCTTCCCAATTACGCACATTGGTTCTTTCTAGTTGATAGAACCATTCCAGTTGAGTTCTTGCCAAACTTTGCTGGAAAAAGTTTACACACATATCCCTATCAGTAGTGTGGGGCTGAATTTTCCTGACATACGACTTAAATGTAGCTTAGGACAGGAGACACTGTCGTATTTAACAAATGTAGGGACCTTGAACTTCTGCGGGATGAATACCCCTGAGACCAGTCCTAACTCTTCAAAATTCAACCCAGGTACCCTTTGGATCTCCATGGAATTGAGCCGATCCTCCAGCTGTTTATATTTATCATCAGCAGGAGGATACTGATCCTCAGAATAGTCAGGTTCATCTTCTTCAGACTCCCTTGTATTGTGGTCTTCTTCTGTTGGCTCTCCTTCCTAATTATCTCTCTCTTGACGGAGTTGCGAGCTCTAAGACTTGCTTCACTAGTCCTTTGAACCTTCTTCCCAAATTAAAAACACCCACTGGCCTTTTTTTCTTCTTCTTGTCCTTGAGGAGCAGAGCTTTCAAGTCTTCTTGTCCCTTAGCCAATTTCAGGAACATTTCTTGGAATTGAGCATTTTGTGCCCAAAGCTCCTTAACTGTTTGTTCAAGAGCCATTGCTGAAATAAACAGCGAAGAAGATAACAAACCTGTCATGAAACTTGTTTATGCAATGATATGTATGGTATATGTATGCAATGTTTTCAAGGACTCTGACAAATCTAAATTTGTGAACCAAAATCAAACAAATATTTTATTAGTAGAATTCAAAATACAATTGCCTTTTTAGGCTTACAATTTAAAAATTCTAAAATCTAAGACATCAGGTTTCCCATGGGTGCTTCCTCTTCGTGTCGAGATAGACATTAAGACTTTTCTCTTCGTGAAATAGCTTTGTAAGCTCCAACACTTTCTTCTCATTGACATAAAAATGATCTCTAATGGCATCCAGGATCTTTGTAGCTCTTCAAGATCAGTGGGCATGTCAGGATGGAGAACTATATAAGGAACACCCCCTTCGAAAATGGGCTCCACAACCACTGGTAAGATGGCTATATACGGCATTATGAGGTTCTGAGCACGAGCTCGTACCCATTTTAGATAAGTTTCCATGAGGATGGAAGTCTAAGGCCCCAAGGTCTTGGTATCAAATATGTTTACCATGCCCCAAGCTCGTATAAACCTCTGACAGTACCCCTGAAAATAATCCTCGTAGTTAAACATAATTCCCTGGATAAGCATATCGTGGGGACCATCCCTTCGAGCATAATAGAATTGTCGCAGATCTAATGAAGGATTATAAGTTATGCCTCCCTTAATGCCAAGTAGTGGGACATTAGGGAATTCCCCGAAGCGGTCAATAAGAGAATTATCTCCCATAGACCGAGAATACCAAATAATATCAGAGCGAGAAAGTGACATGATCCTTAGCGACCAACCCAAACCTTCTTCATTCTTTAATACTGATTTAGGGAGGTGAGAAATAAACCACCTTGACAACAATGGTACGCAACATATAAGAATATCTTATCTCTTCATGGTGCGAGTGTGGACGGTATGCAAGATGTCTCCGAGTAGAGTAGGCACAGGGTTACGAGAGAGGAAAACCTTGATAGTATTCACATCTATGAGAAAGTCTGGATTAGGGAACAACACTAAACCATAGATTAGAAGGGCCAAAACCTCCTTAAAAGCTTGGAAATCTAAATCATCCAAAAATCGGTGAGCCTTCTCTTACATAAACTTGGCTAGAAAACCCTTAACACCACTTCTTGTTTCCCTGTTGGATACAATGTCAGACTGTTTCAGATGCAAAGCTGTTGCAATGACCTCTGGCTTGGGAGCTTCTTCAAAACCGGTGAGAGGCATCTGATCAAGAATAGGTATACCCAATACTTGAGAGAACTCTTCCATGGTGGGCACCAACTGATAATATGGAAAGGTGAAGCAATGATGCTTAGGGTAAAAGAATTGAAAGAGTACACTCATCATCTTCTTATCAAAACCCGAGGTAACCAGACTGAGAAGTCGACCATAGTTCTTGGTAAATGAGGAAGTCTCGGGAACCCTTGATACTATCTCTTTGAGTTGGAGAGGTATTCTCACGAAGCTGATTTCGATGGTATTTCTATGAGCGGAAGCCATGATCTGTAAAATAGAACAAAGATAAATTCCCCCGGTCCTTGAAATGGTCAGTGCAATGAAAAATGGATGTTATGATGCATGATGTCATGTTTAAGCAAATTAATCACACACAAACAAAACACACAACACCTTAGGTTTAGGCTTGCATGGAGTTTAAAGGTAAATACCCTCTTGAAGTTTAGTTGGTTCAACCTGTTCTAGAAATATTAATCGGGTTCTAAGGAGTCTCAATATCACTGATCTTTCTTTATCGATCATTAATTCAGCTTAGTAATCTTTTCTTGCGGCCAAAACATCTCAGAAGTCTGATCTCAATGAGTGTAGCATCGAGTATCAACGAATCCCCAAATTTACACCAAGGCCGGTTATCTCACTTTTTTGTAATGGCCAATTTTGTCCAACTAAGGTTCTAAGGTCCGTTAGTACTTCAAGACACCACACGACGGCCTCGTATTCTCCTCGATTCAACACAAGGGATATCGGTACCAACCAAAGTGTCACACCAAGACAGCTATCGCTTCAACCATATCGGTCTACGTCGTACTGTCTCCACAATCTATTGTTGTTTACCTAAAAAGATGCCCCCAGATCCGGGTGTAGGATCTATAGTAACAACCCAAACAACCCTCCAAGGATAAACCATATAAAGCACAAAAAATAAGTTTAATAATGAACTAACTCTAAGGTAAACCCCATTTTTTACTATTCCCCGACAGATTCGCCAGTTCGGTGATACGGTGGCAAAACATACTATTAATACTGGTTTTGCATTTTGTATTCACAAATATTGCGATAATAAAGAGTCGACACCGACTTTTCTTTTATCCAAATTAAGGAAAGGGTATAAAGAACAGAAAAAGACCATTTTCGAGATTATTATGAGTAAGGGGGGTAGATTATGGAAAGGGAAGGTGTTAGAACCCTTTCCATCCTTAGTTATCTACGGTCTCTTAAAAGTTTTCTCATTTTGAAATACCTTTGTGCTTTGTGTGTTTGAAAATGTTTTGAGAATGCCTTAGTACGGAGAACTTTGTAATGTTTCTCGGGATAGTGGAGAAAGTATACAAAGTGTTTTGGAAAAAGTTTTTGAAAAGTATTATTTGTGTAAGTGAAAAATATTTTGAGCAAACTTCTAACAGATATCTACTTTGTACTTGAAAAGGTAGTTCTTTTACTCCTATCCTTTAGACAGTGCTATCCTACTATTAGTTAGTAGGTAGCGCTATCATTGGATGTATAAGGGACATTTGAAGGGACTTTACAGTCACGAAGGCAACTTGGGGAGACGCTTTAGCAATTTCGTTTATGGACTAGATCATTTACTGAGAGACAACTGCAGGGTCATCGAGGGACTATGATCTTTTTGATTTACAGGTCTTTGCTAAAGCGTCCCCATTTTGAGGGACATGACTGCTTTATTTCTGAAGGCAACCAAAGTGGGGTACCCTAGAGGTGCGTATGTGCAATTATGTTCAATTTAATTATTTATCTTGCATTATTAGGTTTGCTAACGCTTTTGTTTTTTTAGTCTTATCATACATGCCTAGTTACTGGCAATTAATGAGTACAAAATAGAAAGTGAGGAAGTATAAACCTACACTATTACATGGCTTCAGAGAAGGGATTTACAATGTACAAAAATTGGGGGGTGCAGAAATTAAAAGCAAAAAATAAAACCTAATTACTATTACATCTTATTAGCAGTTACATCATTATAAAAAATGCGAGAATAAAATAAATACGCGCGAAGATTGAAAGTTCGTCTAAAAACCTAATAAGAAAATCTTTTTTTTTTGTTTATTTTAAGAAGATAATTAAACTACCTTAAATCTAATTTTAATTAAAAATATAATTGCTAAATGAATTTAAAGCCTCATTCAAATATTTTTTGAATTTTTTATATGAGAAAATAATTTAAACACAAATTAAATCCTAAGTTCTAACTTATTTAAATTAAAAAATGTTAATTTTAATTAATTAATTTCAGAAATTAATTATTCTAAAAAACTAATCCAAAGTTTTTGTTGATATTTTTTATTTCAAATGAAGTTAATTTAAAAATAAAGAAATGAGTGAAGCAAAGTTAATGATACAAAGAGCCCTCCTTCTATTCAAGAGAAAACGTGGCCTTTCGATTTAGGGAAGAATGATGTCTTTAGATCCACGGGGACAAGCCTTCAATCTTATGAAGACAGGCCTTTGATCCAGCAAAGAACGTTGCTGGAGGCGCCTGATGACTTTGCCTGTGGAGAAAAGCACTAAAATCTGCAAGAAAAAAGTGTCAACAATAAAAAAGCATGACCTGGGCGTGAACCCAGGTCTTTTTCCCAGTTCGACCTCCCATTAATTAGACTTCTTTGAATTCGAATTTGGGCTCGTTTTCCTTAGAAAAAAACCATTGTCTCTTGGGATTTGATGAAAAGCACATATCGTGCCTTCTATCTTTGTATGTCCAGGAGAATGCTGTGCTATATTTTATCCTGAGCATGAATCAGACACTATGAAATATCAATATATCATGAAAACAAGAACATGAATTTGAAATTTTACCAAGGATGAGATGCTTCGACTGGGGTATGAATTGGCTAGTGTTTGAGAATACTTCCTGCAGACTTCAGGGAATGAGTGGAGCGTTGTTGAAACTTCCTTCGATTGGGACCATGTATGAGGATTTTGATACCTTTGGGGTGGTTTATGAGGTAGCGTATGCGTGTAAAACAATATGTGTCTCCTGGGCTTGTGTCTCTACCTTGTGCGTATGTATGAGGTCTCCTTATATATAGGGAATGAAGGGGACAAGAAGGCAAAAGTGTAAACAACCATTAAGTTGGTGTTTTAAGTCCATGAATACCATTTTGAAACATTGCAAAAGATGTGGAAACTTGTCCCTTTTTGAAATTTTAATGTATGTGGACATTTTGGCTCCTTCGAATGCTATCTAGTGTTGCTCTTCGATTGGCCTATTGCCTCCTTCGACTGGACCTCTTGTATAACCTTTGAATAGACCTTTGGTTGCCTCCTTCGAAGGGGTCTTTTGGATGGACCATTTGTGTCCTCTTCGAATGGGCATTTGGTTACCTCCTTTGAATGGACTTCTTGAGTGTATTTTGAATGGTTCCTTTATTGGACCTATCTATTTTCCTTAGTTGCTTGATTCCAATAGCCTAAGTGAGGACTTCGTTCTGGCCAACGAAGCCTCCTTTGTCATGAATGTAATGGTGCATGAGGCTTGGGCTGGGCAGCATGCAGGACTTTGGCCAGACTCATCAAAAGACAAAACAACACTTGTCTTTAGCCATTATGTGCATGTCGACTGGACCAAATGCATGCCCATTCGAAGGCACCATTTGTGTGTCCTTTGAATATCCCACATGCACTCCTTGTGCATTCTTCGAATAGGCCACCAACGTGTGTTCATAATGTACCAATCCTATGCTTGTGAAATGAAGGCAGGCATAAAGAGGAAACTTTTCTGGGTGAACGAAAGGCCAGTTGAAGAGGGAGCCTTTGCCTTATGGATCAAAGGCAAGTATTAAGCAGCCTTTTGTCTTGGTGAATCCAAGGTAAGCATGAAGGGGCTTTTGGCCTGATGAATCGACACACACTTATAGGGGGTTCTTTCCTTGTGCATCAAAGGCAAGTCGAAAGAAGCATTTTGCCTTGTGCGCTGAAGGCAAGCTGAAGAGGGAGTATTTCCCTATGCGAAGCACAACTTTAAATTAGGCTATAAATCATCGAAAGCTACTCCAAACGTCAAAGCACGCTTCCCTCCAATTCAAGAGACCTTTGTAAACAAGGGAATAGAGCATGGCGGACACGTGGCGATGATATCCAACAAAGCTCACACCAGAAAGGCAACAAACTTTATCAGGGAGTGTGTTCCAGGAGAAGAGCTCAAAAGTTGGACTGCCGTGGAGATTCCCGAGATCTTTTTCTTTCCTAAGTAATTTTTCTTGTTTTTGAAAGAACCTATGTCAAGCCCGAGGTATAGGGTTTGCTTGTAAGGGTTCCCCATTTTGTTTCAGACAATATTTACAATCAATAAAAGTTATATTTTGTTTTCAATCAAGATCCTTGTCTTTCTCTTGCATTTATTCCTTAAAAATTAAAAATGGAAATACTTTCTCTGCATATGCATTTTAAAAAACTCATACTAAAATCTGCACCAAAACATGATAAATGTGTAGATCCATGCCCAAAACCACCGATAATGTTACTGTTGTGACCCGATACAATTTTGAGGCTCCTATCAACTAAGTCGAAGAGGAAGATGATGAAGATCTGGAGCTCTCTGAGGAAATGACGAGGGAAATAGAATGAAAGGCTGACAGCATACAACCATACAAGAGGCTGTGGAAACCATTTATCTGGGCATATAGGAAGATCCCAGAGAAATCAAGCTAGGGGAGAAGTTAGAGAGAGCGTCAAAGAAGGGTTGATCAAACTACTGCACGAGTACATGGCCATATTTCCTTGGTCCTACAGAGACATGCCAGGGTTATATACCAACATCGTGGTGCACAAACTACCTCTCAAAGAAGGGTGTTCTCCAGTTAGGCAAAAACTCAGGAGAACTCGTCCAGATATGTCTAGCAAAATCAGAGAAGAGGTTATTATATAATTTGACGTAGGGTTCTTAGCAGTGGTAGATTATCCACCCTGTACAGCTAATATTGTGTCGTTACCCAAGAAAGACGGAAAGGTTCGCATGTGTGTGGATTATCGAGATCTGAACAAAGCAAGCCCCAAGGACAATTTCCCGCTACCCTACATAGATGTTCTGGTGGATAACATGGCTGAAGCCTCAGTATTGTCATTCATGGATGGCTTTCCGGGCTATAATCAAATCAAAATGGCGCCCGAGGGCATGGAAAAGACTACCTTCATGAAACCTTAGGGAACTTTCTGCTACAAACTAATGCCATTCGATCTAAAGAATGCAGGGGAAATCTATTAGAGGGAAATGGTCACATTATTCCATGATATGATCCACAAAGAGGTTGAAGTGTACGTATATGATATGATCGCCAAATCCCATATGGAGGAGGAACACATCATACATTTACAAAAGTTATGCAAGTTCAGACTGAGGTTAAATCCGAAAAAGTGTACATTTGGCATCAGACCAGGAAAATTATTGGGTTTCATTGTAAGTCAGTGGGGTATCAAAGTGGACCCTGATAAAGTAAAAGCCATACAAGGGATGCCAGCACCAAGGACATAAAAAGAAGTGTATGGTTTCTTAGGGCGATTGAATTATATCTCAAGGTTCATATCGCATCTAACAGCCACATGTGAGCCGATATTCAAGTTATTACGAAAAGATCAAACGGTAGTATGGAATTATGATTATCAAATAGCCTTCGAGACGATAAAATAGTATCTGCAAGAGCCGCCAATCTTAATGTCTCCAGTCCCCGGAAGACCACTCATCATTTATCTGACAGTGCTGGAAGGATCAATGGGTTGTGTTTTGGGACAGTAGGATGAAACAGGCAGAAAGGAGCATGCGATTTATTACCTCAGCAAGAAATTCACTGACTGCGAAACCAGGTACTCACTCCTCGAGAAAAATTGTTACGCATTGTCTTGGGCTACCAAGAGGTTGAGGCAATATATGTTTACCCACACTACCTGGTTAATAGCAAGAATGGATCCTCTAAAGTACGTGTTTGAAAAACCAACTCTTACCGGGAGAATCGCGCGATGGAAGATGCTACTATCACAATACGACATCCAATATGTCACTCAGAAGGCCATCAAGGGTAGTATACTAGCTGATCATCTAGCTCACCAACTGCTGCCAGAATACTAGCCTATGAAGTTCGACTTTCCAAACGAAGCCGTCGTGATTATAATCGTCTATGAAATACCAGGACCCGACGAAGGACCTGAGCCATGGGAACGTTGGATACTCACGTTCGACGGGGCTTAAAATGCACTAGGGCATTGCATATGGGAAGTTTTGACTTCTCCGAAGAACTATCACAAGACATATATCGCAAGATTGTGTTTCGACTGCACCAACAACATTGCTGAGTACGAAGCTTGCATACTAGGACTGGAAGCTGCCATTGATATGAGAATGAAGAACCTCGAAGTATTTGAAGACTCTGCACTAGTCATATATCAGGTTAATGGCGAATGGGATACAAAAAACCCAAAACTGATTCCATATCGGTATCATCTTTTGAAATTGGCCGAGGAGTTCACCGAGATCACTTTTAGCCACATCCCGCAAGAAGAAAATAAAATGGCAAACACTCTGGCAACTCTATCAGCTATGTTTATGGTAACCTGGACGAATCATGAAACACGCATCACAATTAGACATTTCGAAGATCCTACACACTGTCTTGCTATTGAAGAAGGACCTGAAAAAAAGCCTTGGTTCTACGACATCAAGAAGTACTTGGAAAAGTAGGAATATCCGGAAAATGCATCTATCATTGACAAGCGAACCCTACAATGGTTAGCTTCAAAACTCTTTGAGTAATGGGGTGCTATATAAAAGAAACTATGACATGGTACTACTCAGGTGTTTGGAGAAGAAATAACTGGATACGCTTATGAGAGAAATCCACGAGGGTACTTTTGGGACTCATACAAATGGGCATGCCATGGCTAGAAAGATTTTGCGAGCACGGTATTATTGGTTAACAATGGAAGCCGACTGTTATCACTACACGAAGACGTGTCATAAATGTCATATCTACGCCAATAAGATAAATGTGCCACCAACTCCTATGAACGTCATGAGCTCCCCTTGGCCTTTCTTAATGTAGGAAATTTATATGATTATCATGATCGAGCCGAGAGCATCCAACGAAAACCATTTTATACTAGTAGCCATCGACTACTTTACCAAATGGGTAGAACCAGTGTCCTACGCCAACGTGACAAGCCAAGTGGTTACACGCTTCATCAAGCAGAATATCATATGCAGATACGATGTCCCAAGCCGGATAATTATAGATAACGAGTCCAATTTAAACAACAAAGTGATGAAGGAACTATGCGATGACTTCAAAATCGAGCATCATAATTCCTCACCTTACAGACCAAAGATGAATGGGGTTGTCGAAGCAGCCAACAAAAATATCAAGAAAATCATCCAGAAGATGGTGAAGACGTACAAACATTGGCACGAAATGCTTCCCTTCGCTCTACATGGCTATCACACTTCTATACGCACATCAACTAGCGTGACTCCTTTCTCGCTGGTATATGGCATGGAGGAAGTACTTCTAGTTGAAATCGAGATACCATCACTCTGGGTACTAATGGAAACAAAGCTGGAAGAAGCGGAATGGGTGCATCAGAAACGAATGAAGAGAGCCTTCGACAAGAAAGTCAGTCCTCAAATATTCAAAGAAGGGGATCTAGTGCTCAAGATGATTCTTCTACCTCGCCTCGATTCACGTGGTAAATGGACACCCAACTACGAAGGTCCATACATAGTCAAAACAACATTCTCTGGAGGTGGTCTTATCCTCACGACAATGGATGGGGAAGAACTACGGCAAAAAATACTATGTATAAGAAGCTCGCTAAGCTCGAACCCTAAATGGGTGACTTAGGCAAAAAGTCGCATCCTTGTGGATCGAAAAACATAAAGGGTGATCCAAGCAAATTTTAGGGGCATATAAACAAAAAAATTATCCTGGTGGATTGAAAACCCGAAAGGGCAATCCAGGCAAAAATTAGGGATCATACAAAAGGAAATAAAGAACAAAAAGACTGCGATCTAAGAACTACGACTACAAATCACAAAGGGAGAAATAGATCAGACTCATACAACTCAGAAGCAAAGGAGATAAGGCCTATTAAAAAAATATTGGGAAACATCATAGCAATTATCATTTTTTATTGCCATTTACAGTTTTAACACTTTCTGTAATTACCTCTTTCTAGGAATTACATCTTGTACATTCTCCTATTCAGAGGCATAATCAATAAAATATTTGCTTTCTTTGCATCTTTCAAATTGTATTTTTCTTTTCTCATACTTTTCTGCAAATGCTATGATTATTATTTGTGAATATTGTCTTGAAATCATTTCGGGGATTAACAAATAAAAGCTTTTGATAAAACATCGAAAAAAGCATTTTGGTTTAAAAATATCAAAAGAAAACCCACGTCTACGTCCACGCCCATGTGTATGCTTACCGCACAAAAGTCTATACATATGGCAATACATACGTCTACGTCTGCACTCACGCTTACAACAATAAAAAAATCAATGTTCAAAATCTTGCTAACACCTTTTCACCACATTGAAATCAACTTCAACAAAGCTACGACAACATAACATGAAACGCCAAGGGATTGATAAATTTGAGCCAATGGTTTAAAGGAGAGAATGCTGGAAACAGTCTGTATGACATTTCAAGGCACACATACAAAACATATACGCATTTTGCATACGTCTTCATACATAAATTTTACATATATAAAGCATACATACACTATACATGCATCTAAATATTCAAATGCGCATGCAAACGATTGTATTGCACAGCACATAAGCAATCTAACCCTCGATTCAATCATCTAAGGGTTTATCAACCAAACACTTCTTCTGCGATCTAACCCGTCACCTAAGTCTCTGTGTAGTGACGAGTTCCTAACAATGTAGTCCATTACCTAAGTCTCCATGCAGTAATGAACGAAACTTTGTACATCACCTCTGTTGTACCCCAAAATTTTCCCTCTCATGTTTTCCAAAGTCTTCCCCCTGCATGGTTGATCACAAACCCTTGCCTAAGGAAAAAGAAAATTTTTGAGTGGTGCTTTAAGTACCTTTCGATTGGCATTCTGAAAGACCCTTCGATTGGTATTCTGAAGGAGCATTTCGATTGGCATTATGTCAAGGCCTTCGATTGGCATTCTGAAAGACCCTTCGATTGGTATTCTGAAGGAGCATTTCGATTGGCATTATGGACAAGCCCTTCGATTGGCATTATGTCAAGGCCTTCGATTGGCATTATGAAATACCCTTCGATTGGTATTCTGAAGGAGCCTTTCGATTGGCATTATGGACAAGCACTTCGATTGGCATTATGTCAAATCCCTTCGATTAGAATTCTGAAATACCTTTTCGTTTGGCACCCTGGGCCAAGCCTTTCAATTGGCATGCCAAGGGATCCTTCGATTTAGCATTGTGTCAAGGCAGCTTTGACAGGCATGTTAACCATGTCCTTCGATTAGCATGAACAACACCTTTCGATTGGCCTGTTAACAAAGCCTTTTGATTGGAATTTTAATTAGTATCCTTCGATTGATATTTGGACCAGGGCCATTTGAAGAACTCCTTCCAGGCCATTCGAAAGAGGCCATCAAGAGGGCACTCAAAAAAGACATGTCCAGGTACACTAAACATGAGAAAATGGCAGGTGTCCCTTGAAAATATAGAAAATAATTAAATGCTGATTGTGGGTTCAATTCCTGAGTTAAAGGCCAGATTCTTGCCTTTTCTGTTCCTAACTCCACAAGAGCTGATTCGACCAGAGTGATCCTTTTCAAATCAAGCAGTCGAAGAAGAAGTAGTCCATTCGAAGGAGGCAACTCAAGACCAATCGAAGAGCATGGCCTGAAGGCAGTCGAAAATCAAAAGTGTCCAGATTCATTCAGGAGACATGAATATTTCAAAAAAGGAAATTTTTTTAATGTGTCTGATTCTTGTCTCATGGCTTTAATGGCCTGGTTAAATGGTTGTCCCTTGCCATTTTCATGCACCCTCACACTCCTATAAATACGAGGCCAGTGACACATTACCAAGAACGAACAGAAGGGAACAAAAAACGAAAAAAGAACCAAAAAATGAAAAAGGAGAAACAGGGAGGATTTGGAGATACGCTGCCCACAACCTACCAAAGGTTATCAGCATTTTCATCCAAGCCAAAGCATCCATCCAGCAAACATCTCCACACCCAGAGCCACAAATCATACGTCTTCAATTGGTAAGGGTTTGCAAAACCAAAATTGCACCTTCATGACATTTAAACACACATGTTGCATGTAAGCTACAGCGCAAAGATGAGATCGTGTCATTACTTTGGCACGATCTGAGTTTCTCCTTCGGACCTCAGGATAAAACAAAGCCAGGCCCAGATTCAGCAGATTCGAATTGAGGAAGGACTCGAATTGAGAGGAGATTCGAATCAGGGGGGTAAAGTCCCCCCTGGGTCTTTAACGTTTGTCTCGTTTTGCAGGAAATATATTCTCAGAATCTGGTTCAGAGCTTCGAAGCTTAGCAGCTTAGCTTCGAACTGGATCCAGGGTTCCCAGATCGAAGGATGACATATCCAGATCGAACACCCCCAAAGTGCAGCCCCTCATGCACCTTCGATCAAGCCCCTTCACTGGGTCGAAAGACAGCCCACACCTCTTTCGACCCAGGCCTCCCGAATTATACTTTTTTTTATTTAATGCCTGTTTCCTTCGATTTCACCTTTATTTTGACTATTTTATTCCCTTTTTTAATCAACATAAAATCAATTAAAAGATAAACCACAAAAGACATTAGGCTAGTTTTTTTCTATTAAATTAACTTTGTTAATTAATCTTTTAATTATCTTAACATTTTCTCAAAACTAAAATTAAGTAGATTTAGATCATTTTCTCAAAATAAAATAAAACAACAAAAAGATTTTTTTTCTTAGGACTTTTAGAGGTTATGTTCAGATTCACGCGCGTTTATTTTATTGTAACTGCCTATTGGTTTGTAATAGCTTAACTAAGACTTTTATACTTTACTGCTTTATTCCCCCAATTTTGGACATGTAAATAATCCCCCCCCCCACGATGCCTTGTAATAGCGTAGGATTTACAATTCCCGCACTTTAAATTCTTGTACATATATTAACTGTTTAGATGTATGCTAACTAGGCTATGCATGACAAGCTTAACTCTTAACTTAAAATCAACAGTAGCTCACCATGACATGCAAAAATAATATAACTGAAAATTGACACACTTGCACATGCCACTCCTAGGGTACACCTCACTTGGTTTCCTTGAACGTGGTCATTGAGTATAATAAGTCTTAGAGGTCGCCCTCCTGTCCAAAGATCAAATTTGCCTCGAAACGGTTGCCTCGATAAAAATGATCTAAGACATTAGGGTTACCGCTAAGGCGTCCTAACATTGCTTTAGTGATTACACGTCCCTTAATCGAATTGACCCGAAAACTCCAACGACGGTGCTATCTACTCGTCAATAGTGGGATAGCACTGTCTAAAGGACATTTAGACAGTTTAATTCCGTTTTGCGTAGGTAGAGGTTCTTAAGTACTTTCTCCTTTAAAAAAACAAAACAAAACTTTTCGCACTTACACTCTTCAAAAACAAAACTCTTTTCAAAACCCACAAACACAAAGAAAAGCAAACTTTTGAAAACACAATGAGCAAGTACCTAAGAGCCCAAGGATAACCACGGATAGAAAGGGTGCTAACACCTTCCCTTTCTAAAATCTACCTCCCGAACCCGAGAAACATCTCGAAAAGGAATTTTTCTGTGCTTTTGTCCTTTCCTTGTTGGATAAAATAAAAGACGTTGGCGACTCTTACTTACCGCGACATTTTGCAAAAACAAACGCAAAACACAAACCAGCATTAAAAAACAGTCAGTTCTATTCCCACCGATCACAGAACTGGCGACTCTACTGGGGATGTATTATAAGTGAGGTGTACCTTAGGATTAGATCACTTATGTTTTCAATTGTATGCTTTGTATCCTTTATATTTGTGGGCTTGTATTGGACTTCTATAGATCCTAACCCGGATTTGGGAAACATTCATAGATAGCAATACGTTGTGGAAACTGTGCGGGGTATACCGACACGGTTGAAGCAATAGCTATATTAGTGCGACATATTTGTGACTACCGGTAGCCTTTGAGTCAATCAAAGAGAATACGGGGCCGCTGAGTGATGTCACTAAGCACTAATGACCTAGAACCTTACTTGACCATCTTGGCCTTTTTAGGGGTAGTGAGATGACCGACTTTGGTGCAGTCCGAAGTTGGTAGATACTCGATACTACACTCATTGAGGATTGTTTTCTTGGAATATTTTGGTCGCTAGTTCAGTGGCTAAACTAAAACGATGAACATAGAAAACAATCCAATGATATTGAGCTCCTTAGAACCCGGTTACTATTTATAAGATAGGTTTTGAGCCAACTAAACTCAAGAGGGTACTTACCTATGAAACCTCATGCAAGCCTGAAATCTAAGGGCTCTTTTGTGTGACTTGTGTGCCTTCAAACTTGAACTACTTGTACATTCTTGTTATCTGACAACATGAGTTCCTTACTGGTTTTGTTTACAGTCCTTATCCAATAATCTGGATTTATTGCAGGGCTTACTTACATCACTTCACACTTTTGCTTAAACGCATATCATACACATCATAACATCATGCCTTAACATTTCCTTAAACTTTTCAAGGATCTCAAGGGCTTGTGATGCAGGTTATGGTAAATCAAATGTCCAGCAAGGGGAAAAGGGGATTTATTTTCCTCTAGCCAAGGTTGTTTAGAAATCAAAACACAATAACTTGAGTCAGGGGCTATGACCCACTCGATATGGTGAGCTTGACACTTGAGGAAGGACTCTCAGCAACAGGAAGTTCCTTCAATCAAGCTACCAGATTCAGATTCTAACAATTTCTTGTTTACCCCGCGAGATCCTTGAAAACATTGCATACATATATCATACATATCATTGCATAACAGGTCATCCAGTACAAGTCTCTCACTCCTATTTATTTCAGCAATGGCTCTCCAACAAGACAACCAGGATCTTCATACTCAAGAGACTCAGTTCAGGGAAATCTTCCTAAACCTATCCAAGGGGCAGGAAGTGTTGAGAATACTCCTCGTGGGGAATTTGGTCAAGAAAAGTCCTGAAGACAATAAGGACGAACGGCTGGAACAACTGCAAGCTGTGTTCAGTGCCATGATAACCCAGATGTTGGGGCATATGGCTGTTATCCAAGACTTATCTCAAAGACAAGAAGAGCTCAAGGTCCTCGTCAACAAGCTGCTTCAAAATAACCAAGTGGGGCAAACAACTAGGGTTGAAGATCAAATCATCGTTCAACCTCCTTTGAGACAAGAAGACAAAGGAAAAGCTCCCCAGCTTGCTTCAGGGTCACAAGCCCAACAACAACCTCGCCAGAATCAACGGGGTAATCAGCGTAAGGAGGTCGCGCCTAAAAGACAATATACTAAGATCAACATGTCACTAGCTCAAGCGCTACAACACATGTTGAAGAAAGAGCTGATTACATTAAAGTCTCCTCATCCGAACCCTAAGACTTCTTCTCCTAACTACAACCCAGATGCAAGATGTGCTTATCATTTTGGTAGCCCAGGGCATGACACAAACAACTGTTGGGCTCTGAAGAACAAGGTCCAAGACATGATTGATGCCAAGGAGATCGAGTTTGACCCTCCGGAGACTCTAGCATAATCACTGCTCCTTTGGCGAATCATTAAGAGCATCTTTGTTTCATTTGAATTTTCAAGTTGTAATCTCTTTTGTTATTCAAACAATTGTCTGTTAATGTCAAAACTATGTTTCATTAATGCATTGCATATGTTTGTCTTGAATTCATCCACAAGTTTTCACTATTCTTATACTGTCTTTATAATATTCAACTCTTGCTAAAAGTTACAAGCCTTTAGAGGGAGGATGACTAAACAATGCCATAATCTCATACAGTATGCTTTTGGACAGACCTTGCTGACGATGTACATGCGTTTCTTTCAAATCCTAAACACTGGAGTTATAAGGAAGATAATCCCTAGTCAACCCCTTCGAGCCAAAGAAGTAGAAGTTTTCTGTTTTAAACACAAATTGAAACCTTTAATTTAAACCTGGGGCAGGGTAGTCTCTCAGATGCGTATTGAAGTAACAAAACTCTCAGTTTATAATACAACGAATGCCATCAAAAACATTCCTCTGGAATTAAAAGATAGTGGTGGTTCCTTATCTCATAGGCAGTCAATCTCTCAAAAGAGAAAATCCCACTGAGCCAAAACCTATAAAGGAGGCTTAAGAAAGCTGGGGCATCCCGCTGACTGTAATCTCGAAAAACAGGAACAATCAGGCAAAAGTTAGGGATAACAAATCAAAAGAACAAGGTCGCTACAAATCCTCAACAACATGAAAAATGTTGCAAAAATGACTGCCTTCCAAAATCCAACTTGTGTGAACCATCACCAAAACGTCGTTCCAAATTCGAATAGAGTTCGACGCACAATTAACTGAGTTTAGGATTGAAGAACATCACGAAGAGCGGGTGGGTACAAATAAAATTTTAGCCTTTATCCTTTGTTTCTTAAACCGTGAACCAGGCCACGTTATAACCCTTAAAAGTCCTAGCTGAAGCACAGGTTAGTTCGAAAGCATACTGCTACAAAAGTATCTCGACTCCTGTAGGGCTTGTTGTAAATCCTGAGTTGACGTCACATTTTACAAAATTTTCCTATCTTACTAAAAAAATGCATTTTCAAAAACTTCAAGACAGACATAAGCTTTGCATTATTAAAATAACATTATTTGCATATGACTATTTGTTCAAATAGCTGAGAAATTCGCACGACGAATATCTAGTGAACAAAAACCGTTTCAATAAAAAGGATCACCTCAAGTGGAAAAACACCTCCAATCAAGGGGCACGGCATGATCATTGTCCATCATCTGGGGCACTCAAGTCAAGATTCAAGAAATCTCTCAAAATGCCAAATAGCCAGGGACGAATATCCTATCAACAAGGGGACTTGACATGTCACTATCCACCACACCTGGGGCAGTCCAGTCAAGATTTCAAGAAATCTCTGAAGAAGTGCAGAGTAACCAGGGGCAAGTCTCCATCTCCGTCACTTGGGGAATTGGACATGGATTCCAGCAACAAATCTTGCATGATCAAACGAAGATCTTCTGGTAGTATGGCAACACAACACTACCGATAGTGACACCTCTCTACATCCTGAGGGAATGGACATAGTCAAAAAAAAAATACCGCGCGTGAATCAAAGACCCGCTAGGTTGACTGGCCTAGGAAAAAATAAGGGCTTCCCGGTGAACCAAAAGGGTTCGGGAAAAAATCAGGGATAAAAATATTAAAATCTGTACACCCGACAAGTCGAAAACCTGAAAAGGCGGCTTGGGCAAAAAAGGGTATCCCGATGGACTGAAAACCCGAAAGGGCGGTCCAGGCAAAAATTAGGGATTAAAGCGTACGACTATGTCTCGTCATCTCGTCACTGGCCTACCAGAAGAAGACTTGTCATTTTGACCGAAAGATACCAAGCACCTCATAGGTGGGGATAATACTCGATCCACAGGGCCTCCGCAAACACCTTCTCCCGCAAAAAATAGGGGCAAATAAGAATTATCCGAACTGTACAAGTTGCTCTGTCCACCAGGTACCAAGAATATCGCCAAGATACTTTCACTCCCCGCAGAGTAAAACAGTAATGGTAGCACTCCCCACTGAGACTTGCAACCATGAACAAATCAGCAAGACTCTTCCCAAGCAGAGTTGATCTACCATCAGCCCGAAAAGGCTTGGTATTCCCAGAAGGTCTTAATATTCCTCAGCGGAGTATAAGAATATTCTCCAGCAAGTATAAGAGTATCCTCGACAGTCTTAATATTCCTCAATAGAGTATAAGAATGTTCCCCAGCGGAATACAAGATACCCCCATTGGAGCCATTTCCCCAGCGCATTTTAAAAAAGCTTCCCCGCCAGGATTAAGTCATCTTACCCAGTAGATTCTAGAAGCTTATCCCCTGCAGAGTACAAAATAAATCTCCCCAGCCAAATTCAGAAGGTTATCCTCACAAGAGTCTAACTGGGTTATCCTCAGCAAGTTGCAACTAAAAGATCATCCCCAGCGAAGTTCTTTCTTTCCCCAAGCAGGACTTCTATCCTCAACAAATTCAATATCACCAGCAACGGTAATCCATCCCCAATGGAGTTCATCATTGAAATCCCCAACAGAGCTTATCAATGGAATCCCCAACGGAGTTATCGTTAAAATCATCAGCAGAACATCTCTCCCCCACAGAGTAATTCCCCATGGAGTAATCTCCTCATCAGTTTATTCCCCAATGGAGTCATCCTCTCCTGCAGGTTTATTCTTGCAATCATCTTCTTTCGTCATCCCCAGCGGAAACGAAGAGTTAAACTCCATTCTCCAGCAAGCTATCCGGGATTTATTTTTCCCAGCTAAAACATAACATTTCTGTACATCATGATACATGCATAAACACATCATACCATACAATCTCATTTATATTAAGAACATCATTGCTTGATCCATATCATGCATTGCATATGACTGACCTTTACCTTTCAGGAAGGATGCAGTTAAATTCTCAGCCATATCAAAAGGGATTCTCTGGTCCAGTTAAATCGATTCCTAAAGATTTTCCTGATGCCGATCCAGTTGAAGTTATTCCAAGACCTTCTCTGGTCCAGTTAAATTGATTCCTAAAGATTTTTCTGATGCCGATCCAGTTGAAGTTATTCCAAGACCTTGTCTGGTCCAGTTAAATCGATTCCTAAAGATTTTTCTGATGCCGATCCAGTCAAAGGCCTTCTCTGGTCCAGTTAAATCGATTCCTAAAGATTTTTCTGATGCCGATCCAGTTGAAGATATTCGAAGACCTTGTCTGGTCCAAGTTAAATCGATTCCTAAATATTTTTCTGGTGCCGATCCAGTCAAAGGCCTTCTCTGGTCTAGTTAAATCGATTCCTAAAGATTTTCCTGATGCCGATCCAGTTGAAGTTATTCCAAGACCTTCTCTGGTCTAGTTAAATCGATTCCTAAAGATTTTTCTGATGCCGATCCAGTTGAAGTTATTCCAAGACCTTGTCTGGTCTAGTTAAATCGATTCCTAAAGATTTTTCTGATGCCGATCCAGTCAAAGGCCTTCTCTGGTCCAGTTAAATCGATTCCTAAAGATTTTTCTGATGCCGATCTAGTTGAAGATATTCCAAGACCTTGTCTGTTCCAAGTTAAATCGATTCCTAAAGATTTTTCTGGTGCCGATCCAGTCAAAGGCCTTCTTTGGTCCAAATAAATCAATTCCTGAAGATTTTTCTGATGCCGATCAAGTTGAAGTTATTCCAAGACCTTATCAGGTCCAGTTAAATCGATTCCTAAATATTTTTCTGATGCTGATCCAGTCAAAGGCCTTCTCCGGTCCAGTTAAATCGATTCCTAAAGATTTTTCTGATGCCGATCCAGTTGAAGATATTCCAAGACCTTGTCTGGTCCAAGTTAAATCGATTCCTAAAGATTTTTCTGGTGCTGATCTAGTCAAAGGCCTTCCCTGGTCCAATTAAATCGATTCGTAAAGATTTTTCTGATGCCGATCCAGTTGAAGATATTCCAAGACCTTGTCTGGTCCAAGTTAAATCGATTCCTAAAGATTTTTCTGGTGCCGATCTAGTCAAAGGCCTTCTCTGGTCCAGTTAAATCGATTCCTAAAGATTTTTCTGATGCCGATCCAGTAGAAGATATTCCAAGACCTTGTCTGGTCCAGTTAAATCGATTCCTAAAGATTTTTCTGAGGCGAAGCCAGTCAATGGAGACAAAATCAGTTAAATCGATTCCTAAAGATTTTTCTGATGCCGATCCAGTAGAAGATATTCCAAGACCTTGTCTGGTCCAGTTAAATCGATTCCTAAAGATTTTTCTGAGGCGAAGCCAGTCAATGGAGACAAAATCAGTTAAATCGATTCCTAAAGATTTTTCTGAGGCGAAGCCAGTCAATGGAGACAAAATTAGTTAAATCGATTCCTAAAGATTTTTTTGAGGCGAAGCAGTCAATGGAGACAAAATCAGTTAAATCGATTCCTAAATATTTTTCTGAGGAGAAGCCAGTCAATGGAAACAAAATCAGTTAAATCGATTCCTAAAGATTTTTCTGAGGCGAAGCAGTCAATGGAGACAAAATTAGTTAAATCGATTCCTAAATATTTTACTAAGGCGAAGCCAGTCAATAGAGACAAAATCAGTTAAATCAATTCCTAATGATTTTTCTGAGGCAAAGCCAGTCAATGGAGACAAAATCAGTTAAATCGATTCCTAAAGATTTTTCTGAGGCGAAGCCAGTCAATGGAGACAAAATCAGTTAAATCGATTCCTAAAGATTTTTCTGAGGAGAAGCCAGTCAATGGAGACAAAATCAGTTAAATCGATTCTTAAAGATTTTTCTGTGGCCAAACCTGTCAATAGAGACAACCCGTCAATAGAGACAACCTGTTAATAGAGACAACCTGTCAATGGAGACAACTCGTCAAAGGAGACACCCCGTCAGAAGAGACAACCCGTCAACGAAGATAAAACCACCTACCAACAATCTCCAAATGGCATCTGTAAGCCCATTCCCGACATCACCATGCTGATACTACACCATGCGAGTGCATATTTCTAGGCACTCTAGTGTTAAATTATCTTCCACCTTCGGATCACGAAAGGCTCGAAAGCCAATCTATATCCTCAGGTTTAAGAAAATTGAACAGGGGCAACTGTTGTACCCCAAAATTTTCCCTCTCATGTTTTCCAAAGTCTTCCCCCCTGCATGGTTGATCACAAACCCTTGCCTAAGGAAAAAGAAATTTTTTGAGTGGTGCTTTAAGTACCTTTCCATTGGCATTCTGAAAGACCCTTCGATTGGTATTCTGAAGGAGCATTTAGATTGGCATTATGTCAAGGCTTTCGATTTGCATTCTGAAAGACCCTTCGATTTCTATTCTGAAGGAGCATTTCGATTGGCATTATGGACAAGCCCTTCGATTGGCATTATGTCAAGGCCTTCGATTGGCATTCTGAAAGACCCTTCGACTGGTATTCTGAAGGAGCCTTTCGATTGGCATTATGGACAAGCACTTCGATTGGCATTATGTGAAATCCCTTCGATTATAATTCTGAAAGACCTTTTCGTTTGGCACCCTTGGCCAAGCCTTTCAATTGGCATGCCAAGGGATCCTTCGATTTAGCATTGTGTCAAGGAAACTTCGACAGGCATGTTAACCATGTCCTTCGATTAGCATGAACAACACCTTTCGATTGGCCTGTTAACAAAGCATTTCGATTGGAATTTTAATTAGTATCCTTCGATTGATATTTGGACCAGGGCCATTTGAAGAACTCCTTCCATTCCATTCGAAAGAGGCCATCAAGAGGGCACTCAAAAAAGACATGTCCAGGTACACTGAACATGATAAAATAGCAGGTGTCCCTTGCAAATATAGAAAATAATTAAATGCTGATTGTGGGTTCAATTCCTGAGTTAAAGGCCAGATTCTTGCCTTTTCTGTTCCTAACTCCACAAGAGTTGATTCGACCAGAGTGATCCTTTTCAAATCAAGCAGTCGAAGCAGAAGAAGTCCATTCGAAGGAGGAAACTCAAGTCCAATCGAAGAGCATGGCCTGAAGGCAGTCGAAAATCAAAATTGTACAGGTTCATTCAGGAGACATGAATATTTCAAAAAAGGAAATTTTTTTAATGTTTCTGATTCTTGTCTCATGGCTTTAATGGCTTGGTTAAATGGTTGTCCCTTGCCATTTTCATGCACCCTCACACTCCTATAAATACGAGGCCAGTGACACATTACCAAGAACGAACAGAAGGGAACAAAAAACG
Source organism: Vicia faba (assembly GCA_948472305.1). Lineage (NCBI taxonomy): Eukaryota > Viridiplantae > Streptophyta > Magnoliopsida > Fabales > Fabaceae > Vicia > Vicia faba. The sequence continues at coordinate 273,825 of CATIWC010001356.1, forward strand.
AAAAAAGAACCAAAAAACGAAAAAGGAGAAACAGGGAGGATTTGGAGATACGCTGCCCACAACCCACCAAAGGTTATCAGCATTTTCATCCAAGCCAAAGCAGCCATCCAGCGAACATCTCCACACCCAGAGCCACAGATCATACGTCTTCAATTGGTAAGGGTTTGCAAAACCAAAATTGCACCTTCATGACATTTAAATACACATTGCATATGTATTTTTGTTATTACTGATTATGTTGCATGTAAGCTACAGCGCAAAGATGAGATCGTGCCATTGCTTCGGCACGATCTGAGTGAAGAAGTGAAAAACATAAGAAGGGGGGTTGAATTGTAAAACTTGAAATCAATTGCAGACAACACGTTATTTTTATCCTGGTTCGTTTGATCTCAAACTACTCCAGTCCACCCGTCAAGGTGATTTCGCCTCTCTCCAACGAGGTCTTAATCCACTATATTCAGCTGAATATTACAACTGCTTTAACAACTGCTAAATCCTTCTTGAGTCTAAACCACAAACCGGTTTCTCAAGGAAATCTTTCTTACAGATAAATAAAAACTAAGAGTGTGTATGAATGTTTTCTACAAAACTGTTTATCACAACTGTGATACTACACAGATTAAGCTTATGAGAACTAGAATGCTAAAACAATAGAGTAGGTAATTTGGGAGCTTTAGCAAACTGAGAATGAGGATGAATATGAATCACTTTAGGCGTGTAGAGAGTTGTAGAGCATTAGCCAATTCGTTCCTCATTTGCTTGTTTATATAGCATTGGAAAATGATACGTTGGATCAATAATTCCGTTTCAATGCCAATAACATTCTTTCCATATTGAGAAGATCTTTGTCTGGAATAATGCCGTTGATAATAAATTATCTTGAATGCACAGTACCGTTGCCAATTAAGCGTGTTCTGGCTTTGGCTTATTCTGACGCTGCTAGATGCTAATGAAGTGTTGTGGTCTTGATCAGAGTTTAGATGTTACGCGCAAATTTGTTCATCAGGCTTCAGCGTAAGCACATGCTTTGATCTTCTTATTCTGGCATCTGATATAACATCTTCTGATGCTGATGTTGATGTATCATCTTCTGATGTTGATGATGGAATTCTTATGCTGATACTCATCAGAGTTTCTGCAAAACAAAATATAATTTTTTTAGGCAGCATATATGTCTTACATGAAATATACAATTGATATAATCTTGCATTTTGTTATCATCAAAACTTTAACTTAGGGTAGTAGATTCAAACTTTGTTCTAACAATCTCCCCCTTTTTGATGATGACAAAAACTAGATTTTTCAATTGAAAATTAACGAGAAAAGTATCACAGATAACCAAATAAATTGTATCAGAATTAGATAGGAAGTTATCACAGATACGAAGATAAGGGATATAGGGGTATCAGAGTTAAGGTTGGAAAGACTCCCCCTGAATTTATTACTTCCCTTTAATTCCATGAGTTCTTTGGGATCAGATCTTCATTGACTTTCTTTGAACATCAGAACATCAGAGCTTCAGTGTATTTGAGTTCATCAGATTCTTGTACCTGTAAGCTATGCAGAACAAAAAACATTCAAGTATATCAGAGTGTTAGAATGTTTGAGACTTTTGTCTCAGTAAACCGTTATTGAAAAATATCAGTCTTTCTCCCCCTTTTTGTCAGCAATCAAAAAGTGCAAATAATTGAATAAGTTAAAAATAAATGACATTAAGAGAATCAGTGCAGAAAAACGCTTGCTGATATTGGGGGATTTGAGAAATATATTAGGAACGGTTACCAACGACGTGTGTCTCAATGCATCCAATCAGCGCTTTTCTTGTTCAGAGGCGTGCACGCATGTTCTGCCTCAGGAATTAGCTGATGACTGGATGACACTTGTTTGATTTCGTGAACAGCGCATCTATCCTTGAACTGTAAAGCTCAGATCTTTAAGAATAGAAGCTGATACAATCTGCATGTCTATAATTCTGAAAGAAGATTGATCAGAAGTTCACAATAAAACAAATTCTGAAGGTTAACATATAAACTTAAAACATTTTCACTCTGGGCAGAGCTTCATGCTGAGATGTTTCAGAATGAAGTTGAACCTATCTTCAGAAAGTGGTTTAGTGAAGATATCAGCCCATTGATGGTCTGTATCAATAAATTTTAAGTTCAAAATACCTTTATGAATATAGTCCATAATGAAATGATGTTTTATTTCTATATGCTTAGCCCTAGAATGCAAAATTGGATTTTTACTCAAGCAAATGGCATAAGTATTGTCACAGAGTATAGGGATGTTACTCTCAAAGATCTGGAAGTCTTCAAGCTGAGTTTTCATCCAGAGCATTTGTGTGCTGCATCCTGCTGCTGCTATGTACTCAACTTCTGTTGTTGATAGCGCAATTGTGGATTGCCTTTTGCTGAACCAAGAGATCAGATTTTCTCCCAGAAACTGGCAGCTTCCAGAAGTACTTTTACACTCTACTCTGTCTCCAGCAAAGTCAACATCGCAGTAACCTATTAAGCTGTAATCACTAGATTTTCTATAAAATAAACCCAGATTAGTAGTACCTTTCAGATATTTGAAAATTCACTTAACAGCTGTTAAGTGAGATTCTCTAGGATCTGAGTGGAATCTTGCACAAATACATACACTGAAGAAAATATCAGGCCTTGAAGCCGTCAGATAGAGAAGAGAACCAATCATACCTCTGTAGACCTTCTGTTCTATCTTTTTGCTTACCTCTTCCCTTTCCAGAATGCACGTGGGATGCATTGGAATCTTCGATGACTTACATTCTGAGAAGTCAAATTTCTTCAGAAGTTCTCTGACATATTTGCTCTGATGAATGTAAGTTCCCTCTAGAGTTTGATTGATCTGAATTCCCAGAAAGAATTGCAGTTCCCCCATGAGGCTCATCTCAAATTCTGCCTGCATACACTTAGCAAATTTTCTTCCAAGAGAAGAGTTAGTAGATCCAAAAATAATATCATCAACATAAATATGACAGACTAAGATGTCATTCTTAACTGACTTACAGAATAAGGTACTGTCCACCTTCCCTCTCGTGAATTCTTTTTATAACAGAAAGTTACTTAGTCTTTCATACCAAGCTCTGGGAGCTTGTTACAGACCATATAGTGACTTCTTTAGTTTGAAAACATATTCTGGATTTTTTGTACTTTCAAAACCAGGGGGTTGGTGCACATAAACCTCTTCTTCTATATATCCATTTAAGAATGCACTCTTGACATCCATCTGATACAGAGTGATGCCTTTATTAACAGCAAACGAAATTAAAAGTCTGATAGATTCTAACCTGGCGACTGGGGCAAAGGTTTCGGTATAGTCTATCCCCTCTTGCTGACTATATCCTTGTGCTACCAGTCGTGCTTTGTTTCTGATGACTTCACCTTGTTCATTCAGTTTGTTTCTGCACACCCATTTTGTTCCAATGATGTTGAATCCTTTTGGTCTGGGAACCAGATCCCACACGTCATTTCTGGTGAATTGATTCAGCTCTTCTTGCATTGCTAGAATCCAGTCGATGTCCAGAAGCGCTTTATCAATTGAAGATGGTTCAATCAGAGAAATAAGTCCCATGAGGGATTCTTCAGAGTTTCTGAAGTTGGCTCTTGTTCTGATTGGATCTTCCTTTCTTCCCAAGATAGTTTCTTCTGGATGATCCAAGCTGCTTCGGGGTAGTCTTTTCTGTGGTTGGTCAACAGATGTTGCTGGTTTTCTCGCAGTGCCTCTTTCTGATGTTGAAGGAGTGTCTTTGTTGAGAGCTTCTGATGACTTGTCTTCAGAACCTGTGAATTCAATTTCCATACCTGCAAAAACTTCATTCTGCTTTGACTTTTCAGAGTCAAGCTTGTCATCAAAACGAACACTGATTGATTCTTCCACAATCTGTGTTGCTGTATTGTATACTCTGTACCCTCTTGAGCGTTTAGAGTATCCTAACATAATACACTTTTGTGCTTTAGAGTCAAACTTGTTCAAATAATTTTTTGTATTTAAAATAAAACAAGTACATCCAAATGGATGAAAATATGAAATGTTGGGCTTTCTGTTATTCCACAATTCATATGGAGTCCTTTCCAGAATAGGTCTTATAGAGATTCTATTCTGAATGTAGCACGCTGTATTTATTGCCTCTGCCCAGAAGATCTTAGCAACGTTTGTCTCATTGATTATGGTTCTGGCCATTTCTTGCAATGTTCTGTTCTTTCGTTCTACAACTCCATTTTGCTGGGGAGTTCTAGGACAAGAGAAATCATGCAGAATGCCTTTGTCATTAAAGAATGACTCAAAATCTTTGTTTTCAAACTCTCCACCATGATCACTTCTGACTTTAACGATTCTAAGATCCTTTTCATTCTGAACTTGGTTACAGAAGGTGACAAACACAGAGTGTGACTCGTCCTTGTGTCTTAAGAACTTTACCCATGTCCATCTGCTATAGTCATCTACGATTACTAACCCATACTTCTTGCCACTGACTGAAGCAGTTTTAACTGGTCCAAATAAGTCAATGTGCAGAAGTTCTAATGGTTTAGAGGTAGAAGCAACATTTTTTGATTTGAAAGAAGGTTTTGCAAACTTGCCTTTCTGACATGCTTCACACAGAGCATATGAATTGAACTTCAGATTTGGAAGTCCTCTGACCAGATTGAGTTTGTTAATCTGAGATATTCTTCTCATACTAACATGCCCCAATCTTCTGTGCCAGATCCATTGCTCGTTGTTAACAGACAGAAGGCACTTTACATTCTGACTTTTCAGTTCAGAAAGTTTGATTTTGTAAATGTTGTTTTTACTCTTTCCATTAAACAGGATAGTCCCATCTTTCTGACTAACAGCTTTACATGATTTTTTATTAAAGATTGTATCATAACCGTTATCACTTAATTGACTTATGGATAACAGATTATGCATTAATCAATCTACTAGCAGAACATTATTTATAGAGGGAAGATTTCCGTTAACTACTGTTCCAGAGCCAATGATCTTTCCCCTCTGATTGCTTCCAAAGCCTACGTGGCCTCCAGGCTTAAGTTCCAAGCTTTGGAACATATGCCTTCTTCTCGTCATGTGTCGTGAGCAGCCAAAGTCCAGGTACCATGACTGGTGTTTCTGATTCGCTGCTAAAGATATCTACAACATGTATTATTTTATCCTTAGGTACCCATATTTTCTTGGGTCCTGATTTGTTAGCTTTACCAAAACTCTGGTTGAATTTTGGTTTCACAAAGTAATTACTACTAGTGTATTTAATATCATGTGTGTGACCATACACAAAATGTGAATCCATAGGAGTGCGTTTAATAATTAAATCCATGGCATTCTTTGGTGTAGGTACCTTACCTTGGTATCCTATTCCCTTTCTGCCGTTTCTGCTAACTCCATAGATCATTGAAGCCATTTTGCTTCTATCTATGCTTTTAGAAAGGAACTTCTGAAAGTTATGGTCATACTCCTTGATGATCTCATCAGTGCTGCTGGGAGTTTCAGAAATTGTTTCCTTCTGAGAGTTTTGTAAAAGATTTTCTAGTTTTGAAACTTTATTTTTCAACTCAGAATTTTCCAATTTAAGACTCTCAGTTTTATCAGAGTCAGAATCAAGATTCCTTTTCAGGTTTCTGAATTTAACTCTGATTTACTGGTATCTTTCCAGAATTTCGTTGAGGCTTTCAGCAAGTTCAGCTTTAGTAAAATTAATTGCAAAATCAGGAAATACCTCTTCGATGTCTGATTCAGAGTCTGATTCAGAAGCTTCACTGTCTTCTGATATGTTGGCCATGAGAGCTATGTTTGCTCTCTCATCATTTGATTCTGAGTCAGCTTCAGACGAGTCAGAGTCATCCCATGTAGCCATGAGACTTTTCTTCTTTTCTCTTCCAAACATCTTTTTGGACTTTTCCCTCTGAAGCTTTGGACAGTCACTCTTGTAGTGTCCTTGCTCGTTGCATTCATAGCAAGTGATGTCCTTGGTGTTTGGCTTTCTGCTTCCTGAAGAGCCTTCAGATCTTCTGTATCCAGAGGAAGAGTCTGACCTTCGGTATCTGGAAGAGGATTCATTCTGATCAGATCTTCTGGGATTCCTGAACTTCCTTTGCCTCTGCTTCCATAGTTGATTCACTCTTCTGGAGAGGAGGGAAAGTTCGTCTTCTTATGATGAGGATCCATCAGGTGTTTCTTCAACAGCCTGCAAAACTTTAGAGTCAGATTTTCTGTTAGATTTTAACGCTAAAGGCTTACCTTGCTTCTGAGGTTCATCAGCTTCTAGCTCTATCTCATGACTTCTGATGGAGCTGATAAGTTCCTCCAGAGATATTTTGTTGAGATCTTTAGCTAGCTTCAGCACTGTAACCATTGGCCTCCATTGTTTTAGCAGACTTCTGTTGATCTTCTTGACATGATCAGCAGTAGAGTATCCTTTGTCCAGAACTTTGAGACCAGCCACCAGAATTTGGAATCTTGAGAACATTGTTTCAATGGATTCACTTTCTTCCATTTTGAATGCCTCATACTTCTGAATGAGCGCAAGAGCTTTAGTTTCTTTGACCTGGATGTTGCCTTCATGCGTCATTCTGAGTGAGTCAAACATGTTCTTTGCTGTGTCTCTGTTATATATCTTTTCATATTCAACGTAAGAGATGGCGCTGAGAAGAATGGTTCTGGCCTTGTGGTGATTTTTGAAGTCACGCTTTTGTTGATCAGACATTGCTTTCCTGTCAATCTTCTGACCTCTTGCATTCACTGGGTGCGTGTATCCATCTGTCACCATGTCCCACAGATCAGCATCATGTTCCAGAAAGAAGCTTTCAATTCTGTCTTTCCAGTAATCAAAATTCTCTCCATCAAAGACTGGAGGTTTCCCGCTGAATCTGTCTTTATCTTCAGTGTTGTCATTGCTGCTGTGTTGATAAGTTCCTGCCATTATGTTTTTCTGACGCTGGATCTTGTACTGACACGGTTAAGTGTTTTAGCTCAGAACCAGGCGCTCTGATACCAATTGAAGAAGTGAAAAACAAAAGAAGGGGGGTTGAATTGTAAAACTTGAAATCAATTGCAGACAACACGTTATTTTTATCCTGGTTCGTTTGATCTCAAACTACTCCAGTCCACCCGTCAAGGTGATTTCGCCTCTCTCCAACGAGGTCTTAATCCACTATATTCAGCTAAATATTACAACTGCTTTAACAACTGCTAAAGCCTTCTTGAGCCTAAACCACAAACCGGTTTCTCAAGGAAATCTTTCTTACAGATAAATGAAAACTAAGAGTGTGTATGAATGTTTTCTACAAAACTGTTTATCACAACTGTGATACTACACAGATTAAGCTTATGAGAACTAGAATGCTAAAACAATAGAGTAGGTAATTTGAGAGCTTTATCAAACTCAGAATGAGGATGAATATGAATCGCTTTAGGGGTGTAGAGAGTTGTAAAGCATTAGCCAATTTGTTCCTCATTTGATTGTTTATATAGCATTGGAAAATGATACGTTGGATCAATAATTTCGTTTCAATGCCAATAACATTCTTTTCATATTGAGAAGATCTTTGTCTGGAATAATGCCGTTGATAATAAAGTATCTTGAATGCACAGTACCGTTGCCAATTAAGCGTGTTCTGGCTTTGGCTTATTCTGACGCTGCTAGATGCTGATGAAGTGTTGTGGTCTTGATCAGGGTTTAGATGTTATGCGCAGATCTGTTCATCGGGCTTCAGCGTAAGCACATGCTTTGATCTTCTGATTCTGGCATCTGATATAACATCTTCTGATGCTGATGTTGATGTATCATCTTCTGATGCTGATGATGGAATTCTTATGCTGATACTCATCAGAGTTTCTGCAAAACAAAATATAATTTTTTTAGGCAGCATATATGTCTTACATGAAATATACAATTGATAAAATCTTGCATTTTGTTATCATCAAAACTTTAACTTAGGGTAGTAGATTCAAACTTTGTTCTAACAATCTCCCCCTTTTTGATGATGACAAAAACTAGATTTTTCAATTGAAAATTAACGAGAAAAGTATCAGAGATAACCAAATAAATTGTATCAGAATTAGATAGGAAGTTATCACAGATACGAATATAAGGGATATAGGGGTATCAGAGTTAAGGTTGGAAAGACTCCCCCTGAATTTATTACTTCCCTTTAATTCCATGAGTTCTTTGGGATCAGATCTTCATTGACTTTCTTTGAACATCAGAACATCAGAGGTTCAGTGTATTTGAGTTCATCAGATTCTTGTACATGTAAGCTATGCTGAACAAAAAACATTCAAGTATATCAGAGTGTTAGAATGTTTGAGACTTTTGTCTCAGTAAACCGTTATTGAAAAATATCAGTCTTTCTCCCCCTTTTTGTCAGCAATCAAAAAGTGCAAATAATTGAATAAGTTAAAAATAAATGACATTAAGAGAATCAGTGCAGAAAAACGCTTGCTGATATTGGGGGATTTGAGAAAGATATTAGGAACGGTTACCAACGACGTGTGTCTCAATGCATCCAATCAGCGCTTTTCTTGTTCAGAGGCGTGCACGCGTGTTCTGCCTCAGGAATTAGATGATGACTGGATGACACTTGTTTGATTTCGTGAACAGCGCATCTATCCTTGAACTGTAAAGCTCATATCTTTAAGAATAGAAGCTGATACAATCTGCATGTCTATAATTCTGAAAGAAGATTGATCAGAAGTTCACAATAAAACAAATTCGGAAGGTTAACATATAAACTTAAAACATTTTCACTCTGGGCAGAGCTTCATGCTGAGATGTTTCAGAATGAAGTTGAACCTATCTTCAGAAAATGGTTTAGTGAAGATATCAGCCCATTGATGGTCTGTATCAATAAATGTTAAGTTCAAAATACCTTTATGAATATAGTCCATAATGAAATGTTGTTTTATTTCTATATGCTTAGCCCTAGAATGCAAAATTGGATTTTTACTCAAGCAAATGGCAGAAGTATTATCAGAGAGTATAGGGATGTTACTCTCAAAGATCTGGAAGTCTTCAAGCTGACTTTTCATCCAGAGCATTTGTGTGCTGCATCCTGCTGCTGCTATGTACTCAGCTTCTGTTGTTGATAGCGCAATTGTGGATTGCCTTTTGCTGGACCAAGAGATCAGATTATCTCGCAGAAACTGGCAGCTTCCAGAAGTACTTTTACGCTCTACTCTGTCTCCAGCAAAGTCAGCATCGCAGTAACCTATTAAGCTGTAATCACTAGATTTTCTATAAAATAAACCCAGATTAATAGTACCTTTCAGATATTTGAAAATTCGCTTAACAACTGTTAAGTGAGATTCTCTAGGATCTGATTGGAATCTTGCACAAATACATACGCTGAATAAAATATCAGGCATTGAAGTCGTCAGATAGAGAAGAGAACCAATCATACCTCTGTAGACCTTCTGTTCTACCTTTTTGCTTACCTCTTTCCTTTCCAGAATGCACGTGGGATGCATTGGAATCTTCGATGACTTACATTCTGAGAAGTCAAATTTCTTCAGAAGTTCTCTGACATATTTGCTCTGATGAATGTAAGTTCCCTCTGGAGTTTGACTGATCTGAATTCCCAGAAAGAATTTTAGTTCCCCCATGAGGCTCATCTCAAATTCTGCCTGCATACACTTAGAAAATTTTCATCCAAGAGAAGGATTAGTAGATCCAAAAATAATATCATCAACATAAATCTGACAGACTAAGATGTCATTCTTAACTGACTTACAGAATAAGGTATTGTCCACCTTCCCTCTCGTGAATTCTTTTTCTAACAGAAAGTTACTTAGTCTTTCATACCATGCTCTGGGAGCTTGTTTCAGACCATATAGTGACTTCTTTAGTTTGAAAACATATTCTGGATTTTTTGTACTTTCAAAACCAGGGGGTTGGTGCACATAAACCTCTTCTTCTATATATCCATTTAAGAATGCACTCTTGACATCCATCTGATACAGAGTGATGCCTTTATTAACAGCAAACGAAATTAAAAGTCTGATAGATTCTAACCTGGCGACTGGGGCAAAGGTTTCTGTGTAGTCTATCCGCTCTTGCTGACTATATCCTTGTGCTACCAGTCGTGCTTTGTTTCTGATGACTTCACCTTGTTCATTCAGTTTGTTTCTGAACACCTATTTTGTTCCAATGACGTTGAATCCTTTTGGTCTGGGAACCAGATCCCACACGTCATTTCTGGTGAATTGATTCAGCTCTTCTTGCATTGCTAGAATCCAGTCGTTGTCCAGAAGCACTTCATCAATTGAAGAAGGTTCAATCAGAGAAACAAGTCCCATGAGGGATTCTTCAGAGTTTCTGAAGCTGGCTCTTGTTCAGATTGGATCTTCCTTTCTTCCCAAGATAGTTTCTTCTGGATGATCCAAGCTGCTTCTGGGTAGTCTTTTCTGAGGTTGGTCAACAGATGTTGCTGGATTGCTCGCAGTGCCTCTTTCTGATGTTGAAGGAGTGTCTTTGTTGAGAGCTTCTGATGACTTGTCTTCAGAACCTGTGAATTCAATTTCCATACCTGCAAAAACTTCATTCTGCTTTGACTTTTCAGAGTCAAGCTTGTCATCAAAACGAACACTGATTGATTCTTCCACAATCTGTGTTTCTATATTGTATACTCTGTACCCTCTTGAGCGTTCAGAGTATCCTAACATAATACACTTCTGTGCTTTAGAGTCGAACTTGTTCAAATAATTTTTTGTATTTAAAATAAAACAAGTACATCCAAATGGATGAAAATATGAAATGTTGGGCTTTCTGTTCTTCCACAATTCATATGGAGTCCTTTCCAGAATAGGTCTTATAGAGATTCTATTCTGAATGTAGCACGCTGTGTTTATTGCCTCTGCCCAGAAGATCTTAGCAACGTTTGTCTTATTGATTATGGTTCTGGCCATTTCTTGCAATGTTCTGTTCTTTCGTTCTACAACTCCATTTTGCTGGGGAGTTCTAGGACAAGAGAAATCATGCAGAATGCCTTTGTCATTAAAGAATGACTCAAAATCTTTGTTTTCAAACTCTCCACCATGATCACTTCTGACTTTAACGATTCTAAGATCCTTTTCATTCTGAACTTGGTTACAGAAGTTGACAAACACAGAGTGTGACTCGTCCTTGTGTCTTAAGAACTTTACCCATGTCCATCTGCTATAGTCATCTACGATTACTAACCCATACTTCTTGCCACTGACTGAAGCAGTTTTAACTGGTCCAAATAAGTCAATGTGCAGAAGTTCTAATGGCTTAGAGGTAGAAGCAACATTTTTTGATTTGAAAGAAGGTTTTGCAAACTTGCCTTTCTGACATGCTTCACACAGAGCATATGAATTGAACTTCAGATTTGGAAGTCCTCTGACCAGATTGAGTTTGTTAATCTGAGATATTCTTCTCATACTAACATGCCCCAATCTTCTGTGCCAGATCCATTGCTCGTTGTTAACAGACAGAAGACACTTTACATTCTGACTTTTCAGTTCAGAAAGTTTGATTTTGTAAATGTTGTTTTTCCTCTTTCCATTAAACAGGATAGTCCCATCTTTCTGACTAACAGCTTTACATGATTTTTTATTAAAGATTATATCATAACCGTTATCACTTAATTGACTTATGGATAACAGATTATGCATTAATCAATCTACTAGCAGAACATTATTTATAGAGGGAAGATTTCCGTTAACTACTGTTCCAGAGCCAATGATCTTTCCCCTCTGATTGCCTCCAAAGCCTACGTGGCCTCCAGGCTTAAGTTCCAGGCTTTGGAACATATGCCTTCTTCCCGTTATGTGTCGTGAGCATCCAGAGTCCAGGTACCATGACGGGTGTTTCTGATTCGCTGCTAAAGATATCTGCAACATGTATTATTTTATCCTTAGGTACCCATATTTTCTTGGGTCCTGATTTGTTAGCTTTGCCAAAACTCTGGTTGAATTTTGGTTTCACAAAGTAATTACTACTAGTGTATTTAATATCATGTGTGTGACCATACACAAAATGTGAATCCAGAGCAGTGCGTTTAATAATAAAATCCATGGCATTCTTTGGTGTAGGTACCTTACCTTGGTATCATATTCCCTTTCTGCCGTTTCTGCTAACTCCATAGATCATTGAAGCCATTTTGCTTCTATCTATGCTTTTAGCAAGGAACTTCTGAAAGCTGTGATCATACTCCTTGATGATCTCATCAGCGCTGCTGGGAGTTTTAGAAATTGTTTCCTTCTGAGAGTTTTGTAAAAGATTTTCTAGTTTTGAAACTTTATTTTTCAACTCAGAATTTTCCAATTTAAGACTCTCAGTTTTATCAGAGTCAGAATCAAGATTCCTTTTCAGGTTTCTGAATTTAACTCTGATTTGCTGGTATCTTTCCAGAATTTCGTTGAGGCTTTCAGCAAGTTCAGCTTTAGTAAAATTAATTACAAAATCAGGAAATACCTCTTCGGTGTCTGATTCAGAGTCTGATTCAGAAGCTTCACTGTCTTCTGATATGTTGGCCATGAGAGTTATGTTTTCTCTCTCATCATCTGATTTTGAGTCAGCTTCAGACGAGTCAGAGTCATCCCATGTAGCCATGAGACTTTTCTTCTTTTCTCTTCCAAACTTCTTTTTGGGATTTTCTCTCTGAAGCTTTGGACAGTCAGTCTTGTAGTGTCCTTGCTTGTTGCATTCATAACAAGTGATGTCCTTGGTGTTTGGCTTTCTGCTTCCTGAAGAGCCTTCAGATCTTATGTATCCAGAGGAAGAGTCTGACCTTCTGTATCTGGAAGAGGATTCATTCTGATCAGATCTTCTGGGATTCCTAAACTTCCTTTGCCTCTGCTTCCATAGTTGATTCACTCTTCTGGAGAGGAGGGAAAGTTCGTCTTCTTCTGATGAGGATCCATCAGATGTTTCTTCAACAGCCTACAAAACTTTAGAGTCAGATTTTCTGTTAGATTTTAACGCTAAAGGCTTACCTTGCTTCTGAGGTTCATCAGCTTCTAGCTCTATCTCATGACTTCTGATGGAGCTGATAAGTTCCTCCAGAGATATTTTGTTGAGATATTTAGCTAGCTTCAGCACTGTAACCATTGGCCTCCATTGTTTTGGCAGACTTCTGGTGATCTTCTTGACATGATCAACAATAGAGTATCCTTTATGCAGAACTTTGAGACCAGCCACCAGAATTTGGAATCTTGAGAACATTGTTTCAATGGATTCACTTTCTTCCATTTTGAATGCCTCATACTTCTGAATGAGCGCAAGAGCTTTAGTTTCTTTGACCTGGATGTTGCCTTCATGCGTCATTCTGAGTGATTCAAACATGTTCTTTGATGTGTCTCTGTTAGATATCTTTTCATATTCAACGTAAGAGATGACGCTGAGAAGAATGGTTCTGGCCTTGTGGTGATTTTTGAAGTCACGCTTTTGTTGATCAGACATTGCTTTCCTGTCAATCTTCTGACCACTTTCATTCACTGGGTGCGTGTATCCATCTGTCACCATGTCCCACAGATCAGCATCATGTGCCAGAAAGAAGCTTTCGATTCTGTCTTTCCAGTAATCAAAATTATCTCCATCAAAGACTAGATGTTTCCCGCTGAATCTGTCTCTATCTTCAGTGTTGTCATTGCTGCTGTGTTGATAAGTTCCTGCCATTGTGTTTTTCTGACGCTGGATCTTGTTCTGACATGGTTAAGTGTTTTAGCTCAGAACCAGGCGCTCTGATACCAATTGAAGAAGTAAAAAACAAAAGAAGGGGGGTTGAATTGTAAAACTTGAAATCAATTGCAGACAACACGCTATTTTTATCCTGGTTCGTTTGATCTCAAACTACTCCAGTCCACCCGTCAAGGTGATTTCGCCTCTCTCCAACGAGGTCTTAATCCACTATATTCAGCTGAATATTACAACTGCTTTAACAACTTCTAAAGCCTTCTTGAGTCTAAACCACAAACCGATTTCTCAAGGAAATCTTTCTTATAGATAAATGAAAACTAAGAGTGTGTATGAATGTTTTCTACAAAACTGTTTATCACAACTGTGATACTACACAGATTAAGCTTATGAGAACTAGAATGCTAAAACAATAGAGTAGGTAATTTGAGAGCTTTATCAAACTGAGAATGAGGATGAATATGAATCGCTTTAGGCGTGTAGAGAGTTGTAAAGCATTAGCAAATTCGTTCCTCATTTGCTTGTTTATATAGCATTGGAAAATGATACGTTGGATCAATAATTTCGTTTCAATGCCAATAACATTCTTTCCATATTGAGAAGATCTTTGTCTGGAATAATGCCGTTGATAATAAAGTATCTTGAATGCACAGTACCGTTGCCAATTAAGCGTGTTTTGGCTTTGGCTTATTCTGACGCTGCTAGATGCTGATGAAGTGTTGTGGTCTTGATCAGGGTTTAGATGTTACGCGCAGATCTGTTCATCGGGCTTCAGCGTAAGCACATGCTTTGATCTTCTGATTTTGGCATCTGATATAACATCTTCTGATGCTGATGTTGATGTATCATCTTCTGATGCTGATGATGGAATTCTTATGCTGATACTCATCAGAGTTTCTGCAAAACAAAATATAATTTTTTTAGGCAGCATATATGTCTTACATGAAATATACAATTGATATAATCTTGCATTTTGTTATCATCAAAACTTTAACTTAGTGTAGTAGATTCAAACTTTGTTCTAACACTGAGTTTCTCCTTCGAACCTCAGGATTAAACAAACCCAGGCCCAGATTCAGCAGATTCGAATTGAGGAAGGACTCAAATTGAGAGGAGATTCGAATCAGGGGGGTAAAGTCCCCCCCGGGTCTTTAACGTTTGTCTCATTTTGCAGGAAATATATTCTCAGAATCTGGTTCAGAGCTTCGAAGCTTAGCAGCTTAGCTTCGAACTGGATCCAGGGTTCCCAGATCGAAGGATGACATATCCAGATCGAACACCCCCAAAATGCTGCCCCTCATGCACCTTCGATCAAGCCTCTTCACTAGGTCGAAAGACAGCCCACACCTCTTTCGACCCAGGCCTCCATAATTATACTTTTTTTGATATACTGCCTGTTTCCTTCGATTTCACCTTTATTTTGACTATTTTATTCCCTTTTTTAATCAACATCAATTAAAAGAAAAACCACAAAAAACATTAGGCTAGTTTTTTTCTATTAAATTAACTTTGTTAATTAATCTTTTAATTATCTTAACATTTTCTCAAAATTAAAATTAAGTAGATTTAGATCATTTTCTCAAAATAAAATAAAACAACAAAAAGATTTTTTTTCTTCGGACTTTTAGAGGTTATGTTTAGATTCACGCGCGTTTATTTTATTGTAACTGTCTATTGGTTTGTAATAGCTTAACTAAGACTTTTATACTTTACTGCTTTATTCCCCCAATTTTGGACATGTAAATAATCCCCCCCCCCCAAGCCTTGTAATAGCGTAGGATTTACAATTCTCGCACTTTAAATTCCTGTACATATATTAATTGTTTAGATGTATGCTAACTAGGCTATGCATGACAAGATTAACTCTTAACTTAAAATCAACAGTAGCTCACCATGACATGCAAAAATAATATAACTGAAAATTGACACACTAGCACATGCCACTCCTAGGGTACACCTCACTTGGTTGCCTTGAACGTGGTCATTGAGTATAGGAAGTCTTAGAGGTCGCCCTCCTGTCCAAAGATCAAAGTTGCCTCGAAACGGTTGCCTCGATAAAAATGATCTAAGACATTAGGGTTACCGCTAAGGCGTCCTAACATTGCTTTAGTGACTACATGTCCCTTAATCGAATTGACCCGAAAACTCCAACGACGGTGCTATCTACTCCTCAATAGTGGGATAGCACTGTCTAATGGACATTTGCACATTTTAATTCCTTTATGAGTAGGTAGAGGTTCTTAAGTACTTGCTCCTTTAAAAAAACAAAACAAAACTTTTCGCACTTACACTCTTCAAAAACAAAACTCTTTTCAAAACCCACAAACACAAAGAAAAGCAAACTTTTGAAACACAATGAGCAAGTACCTAAGAGCCCATGGATAACCACTGATAGAAAGGGTGCTAACACCTTCCCTTTCTATAATCTACCTCCCGAACCCGAGAAACATCTCGAAAAGGAGTTTTTCTGTGCTTTTGTCCTTTCCTTGTTGGATAAAATAAAAGACGGTGGTGACTCTTGCTTACCGTGACATTTTGTGAAAACAAACGCAAAACACAAACCAGCATTCAAAAACAGTCAGTTCTATTCCCACCGATCACGGCCTCTAAGAATCAATGTACTTTAAAAAACTCACTACGTTGCCTCTAAGCCTCAAAGTATTCGTAAAACTCTGTACATTGCCTCTAAGCCTCAATGTACTTTCGAAAACTCACTATGTTGCCTCTAAGCCTCAACGTAATCACAAATCTTCGTATGTTGCCTCTAAGCCTCAATGTACTCTCACTGCTCACTATGTTGCCTCTAAGCCTCAATGTATTCGCAAATCTCCGTACATTGCCTCTAAGCCTCAATGTACTCTCACCGCTCACTACGTTGCCTCTAAGCCTCAATGTATTCACAAATCTCTATACATTTCCTCTAAGCCTCAATGTACTCTCAGAGCTTACTACGTTTCCTCTAAGCCTCAACATATTCACAAATATTTGTACATTGCCTCTAAGCCTCAATGTACTCTCACCGCTCACAACGTTGCCTCTAATCCTCAACGTATTCGCAAATCTCCGTACATTGCCTTTAAGCCTCAATGTACTCTCACCGCTCACTATGTTTCCTCTAAGCCTCAATGTATTCGCAAAAACTCGTTACATTGTTTCTGAACCTCAATGTACTTTCCTCATCAAACCCACTACTTCAAACCCTGGTGAGCGATATATCATCGGCTTCGCTTATTTTCTCAAGGCTCATGAGGGTGTGCTATATCAGCATAACCTTATGAGTGGATCAGACAAAATTTGGATATTCCAAGTATTCAATGAACTCCGAATCAAAATGCGCTAGACCTACATTTTCTCGCGCTATTCGATTGTAAGATAATTGAATAGGGGCAACTATCATACCCCAAATTTTTCCTACCTCAGCGATCCTTCTTTTAATGTATTCTCCTAACTCGATACATTGCCTCTAAGCCTCAATGTATTCACAAAACTCGGTACATTGCCTCTAAGCCTCAATGCACTATCCTCATCCAGCCCACTGCATAAGACATCATGTAGTAGTGCGGTTCCTCGTGGCGTAATACAGACCATTGCCTCAGACTTCATGCAGCGATGTTCGAAAACCAAACATAGCTTATCGCTTGAGACTTCATGCAGCGATGCTCAAAAACAAAATTTAGCTTATCGCCTCAGACTTCACGTAGCGATTTGTGAACCTAACCCATTTCCTCAGACTTCATGCAGCAATGTGCTTCTTTATTCCATAAAATCCAGCCTATCGCCTCAGACATCATGCAGCGATGTCCGAAAACCAAATATATCTTATCGTATCAGACTTCATGTAGCGATTTATAAACCTAACCCATTGCCTCAGACTTCATGTAGCAATGTGTTTATTTATTCCAAGCTCCAGACCATCGCCTCAGACTTTATGCAGCGATGCTCGAAAAAATACTAGCCTATCGCCTCAGACTTCACGCAGCGATTTGCGAACCTAACCCATTGTCTAAGTCTTCATGTAGCAATGTGTTTCTTTATTCCATAACACAAACCATCGCCTCAGACTTCATGCAGCGATGCTCGAGAACCAAATTTAGCTTATCACCTCGTACTTCACGCAACAATTTACAAATTTAAGCTCATTGCCTAAGACTTCATGCAGCAATGTGTTTATTTATTTCGTAACACAGATCATCACCTCAGACTTCATGCAACGATGCTTGAAAGAAAACAAAAAAATCTAGCCTATCGCCTCAGGCGTCATGCAGCGATTGGCAAACATAACCCATGGCCTCAGCCTTCAAGCATCCATGAATCATAAATTATTATTGTATTCATCCTCTAAATGGGTGAATAATCAAAACCAAACCAAGACATACCAGATTGTGCGTTTAAGCTCAAAACCATTTGCCTCGTTATCAAACCCTGGTAAGCGATACATCATCAGCTTTGGCTACTTCCTTGAGACTCGTAAGGGTATGTTATATCACTATAACCTTATATTTGTATGACACATTTTGGGTAATCCAAGTATTCAAAAAACTCCCAATCAGAATGCGCAAGAATCGCGTTTTCTCACGCTATTCAATTGGAAGATAATTGAGTAGGGGAAACTGTCGTACCCTAAATTTGTCCTACCTCGATGATCTTATTTTTCGAGATTAAAATAGAAGAAAAATTTAATTAAAGATGGTACAGTAGTATCTGATGGTCAATCCTTATCCGACTAGGGGGTGTATTTTAATTCAGGAAAGCGTGGCTTTTTAAATCAGAAAGACTTGTGTATCCGTAAGCCTATTCGTAAGGCATGTTGGCCTATGGCCCATGTGATTCGAAAATGGAAAAATTATGCAAATAATAATTAATTTTTAATTAAAAAAAACCACTTCAATAACAATTAAGCTTTTGTTAAAACCATGTAGAGATTATTGCTGAAAAGGGGTGTGTTTATCAATATAAGGCCCGTCAGATGGTTAAAAAGGAAATGTTATTATTAAAATTGTTGTTTTTTGTTTCAAATAGGAAAAATGATATCATTATTAAAAGAGATTTTTTGTTGTTATTATAAATAAATAAACAATATATATTTTTTAAGAAAGCTAAAACGTTTTACTGATAAATTTGGGTTTTTAGTTTTGTTTGTTGAGTGTGGGACCTAATAGCACCGCTAGCCTTGCTATTCTCTGTCGTAACTGATCATCTTCACTGTAACCTGCGAAGGGAATCGAGATTAGAGAGAACAGAATTGCACGGAGAAGGGTAACTTAGCTTTCTTTCTCTTGATTATTGATTAGGAGATTTGTTGGTTGGTAAGCGGTGGGGAAGGTGTTTGAGGTACAGCCGTCGCCGCGTTGCTTATGGTTATTAGGGTGAGAGAGAACATGAAGGGTTTGTTGGGATGAGGGAAGAGAGGGACAAACGTTTACTGTAAAAAGAAAATGAATGATAATAATGTAAAAACAAGTTATATTCTATCTAGATCCAATACACGCGCGTTTACAATAACTATCATGCATCCTTAAATCTCATCAGTTAGATCATGTTTGAACGGCCGTGAGGCCAGGTTCACCGTAGGTCCCATACTCCCTTATAGACGTGAACGACCAGGCCACTCTCCAATTTGCGTATGGGCCTGGACCAATTAATTTCAACACCCCCCCAATTGTTTGGATCTATTAAACCAAAAAACAGATTAGCACCCCCTGCCAGCCTGCATATTGGGCCAACTGCAAAGTATTTTCAGTACCCCCCTTGTTTTATTGAACAACTAGAAAACGCACCGCCCCAGGTTTAACTTAATTAAATTATTTTTTTCTATTATCATTTATTTTCTATTTTTTATAATTATTATATTTTAATATTTTTTATTGTTATTATATATTATTTTAATTACTTAATTTCTTATTACAATTTATAACTTATTAGTATTATAAATTTTATTTTCCATTTATAATTATTATATTTTATTTGCTATGTAAATATTATTTATTTCTTACCCTTGTATAAATAATTATATTATTGTTTATTATAGCATATAAATTATTTTATTCAAAAAACTCATGCATTATTTTATATGTTTTTGCATTAAATATTTTTTAACCATGCATTAATCAAGATTTCTTTGCAATTAATACGATTAAAAAAACACGCAAAAATCATCAAACTATTTTTCGCAAGAAACTAAGCTAATCAACTGTTTTTGCAAAAGGGTTTCAAACAAATTTTGACTTACCGCGCATTTAGTTAAAATCTACGCAATCACTACTCATGGCTAAAATGCGAGGTGATTTAAAGTACGTTTGCGACCCCTAAAAAACACCAGCCCCATACGAACTACAAATTGGGACTCTGGTTCTTCATGAGAGGATACATAGGCATACAACTAAAATCGTGGCGAGTTCCCCTGTATAAAATTAAAATCCATTTTCCCCTATATAAAATTTAATTCCATTTTTCCTCTGTATAAAATTTAAATCATGTTTCCCAAATTTAAACCTAAATCCTAGTATCCTTGTGAACAAGGTAGATGAAAGGTGCCTAACACCTTCCTTTCGTCTAAAGAAGTCTGAAAGCTAGAATCTCTGTCTGCGAATTAGGGTTTTCTGTTAGATTCCCTTCCCTAGGATAAAAACTAATAGTGGCGACTCTGATTTAAAAACCAGTCGCAACAACTGCGTCATGACCATAGGTTAATCAAAATGGTGTCATTCTGGTAGCTTCTTTAGGGGAAGTTCGACATGCCCATAAGATTTGGCCCAACGTCTTATCCCAATTCTTTGGCTTTTTTCCTACATGCTTATTTATCAATCCAGTTACTACCTTATTTGTTGCTTCGACTTGGCCATTGGATTGCGCATAATAAGTTGTAGACGTTAACAACTTGAATCCCATTTCTGTGACAAACTCCTACATTTTTTGACCAGTGAATACTGATCCTTGGTCAGTTGTTATTGTCTCAGGGATTCCAAACCTATATATAATTTTCTTTTGAATAAATTCAATGATATTCTCTTGGTCTACATTGAATAAAGGAATTGCTTCAATCCACTTAGTGAAATAGTCAATGCCCACCAATATATATTTCTGGCTTTAAGACGGTGTTGGTTGAATCTCTCCAATAAGATCCAAAGCCTATCCTCTAAAAGGCCAAGGTTTCACAATTGAGTGAAGTTCGCTTGCAGGTACATGCTGGATGCATGTATGTATTTGACATTCTTGGCAGCCTTTTGCAAACTCCACACAATCTTTCAGCATAGTTGGCCAATATAATCCTTGTTGAAACTGCAACCATTTCATTTTATGGCCTACTTGATGTTCCCCACATGCCCCAACATGTGTAGTTAAAAGGGCTATGTATGCCTCTGTTTCACTTAGGCATTTCAGTAGTACTCCTTCAGGCGTATTTTTGAATACCTCATTTCCCATTAGAATATAACATAATGCCCTATACTTTGTCTTTCGTTCTGTCGAAACCATTGGATTTTGCAAATAATCTACTATAGGCTTTCTACAATCTTGTTCTGTTAGATTGTCCAGGAACGAAATTTCGAAGTTTTCTTGGTCAGCGTACCCCAGTTTTGTTGTTTCCAAATCTATTGGAGACAACTTTGTTGATGCTATTCTTCCTTTAACTTCGATTGCTTATTGTAATTTTTCTTTCAAAATTTTATACCCAAATGCAATCTGTGCTAAGTCATTAGCCACTCGATTTTCCAATCTTGGTATATGTCAAATGTTGATCACTTCAAATATTTTCAACAAATGATTGGCTATTACAAAATACATTATAAGATTTTCTCTTATACATTTGTGTTCTTTCGTAACTTACCTTATGACTAACTCTGAGTCTTCCATTATTTCGATGTGAGTTTCCCTGAATTCTAACAAGATTTCAAGGCCTACGATTAGAGCTTCGTACTCAGCCTCATTGTTTGAACAAGAATTTTCGATCTTGTACTTGAATGTTGTTAGAATTTTACTTGGAGAAATAATTAGAACTCATACTCCAGTTCCATCTTTATGATTGGAACCGTCGAAGTATAACTTCCAGGGTTCGATCTCCAAGTAGTTTAATTATTCTTCATTTATTGAGTGGTCAACTATAAAGTCCGCTACCACTTGAACTTTTACAGCCTTGAGAGGCATACAGGTTAATGAACACTCAGTTAATGCAAGTGCCCATTTTCCGATTCGACTGTGCAAGATGGTTTTTGACAACATATATTTGAAAACATCAAAATGAGACAAAACATAAACATCAACTGGTTTAATATATTGCTTGAGTTTTGTACATGAGAAGTAAAGACATAAACATAGTTTTTAAACTTCGCTATATCTAGTTTGTGCATCATTTAAAACTCTACTGAGGTAGTAGATGGGTCTTTCGACACCATTTTCCACCTCTTGAGCTAACAGGCTTCCTAAGGTTTTATCAGATGCAACTATGTACAATCTCATACTCCTCTTTCTACAAGGAGGTATCAGAATAGGTGGCTTAGTGAGGTATCCTTTGATCTTGTCGAAGGCCTCTTGTTGTTCTTGCCCCCACTCGAATCCTCCTTTGTTGAGTCGAAGTAGTGGTGAGAAGGCTTGCATTTTTCCACTTAAGTTGGATATAAATATCCTCAGGAAATTTATCTTGCCAAGTAGAGATTGCAACTCCTTCTTGCTAGTTGGCGCTTTCGCTTCCAAAATGGCTTTGGTCTTGATCTGGTTTATTTTGATTCCCTTTTTGTGGACCACAAAGCCTAAGAAATCCCCTGCTTTTACGCAGAAAGCGCACTTTAGATGATTAATCTTTAGACCATAGCTTCTCATCCTTTCGAAGGACCGTCGAAGGTGGTATATGTGATTCTTCCCTGAAACAGATTTAACAATAATATCGTCAATATAAATCTGCATAAAAGTTTCAATAAAATCATGGAAGATAGAATTCATTTCTCTTTGATATGTTTCCCCTGCATTTTTTAGGCCAAAGGGAATCACTACCCATTCATATGTGCCTAAAGCTCCAGTGCATCGAAATGCTGTTTTCGACACATCCTCTTCAGCAATGAAAATTTGATTATACCCAGAGTATCCATCAAGTATACTCATGTATTCAAATCCAGCGGTAGAATCGACAAGCATTTCCGCCATAGGCATTAGATATTCATCTTTGGGTGTTGCAGAATTTAAATCTCTAAAATCAATGCACACCCTTAAGGTATCATTTTTCTTTATAACTGGTACTATATTTGCAATCCATTCGACATACCTGGTCGTTCGGATGAACTTGCATTTCAGTAGTCTTTCAACTCCCGTCTTGATCTTAGACAAGATCTATGGTGAAAAATACCTTGGGGGTTGCTTGATAGGCTTTTTTCCTGGCCTTATTGGAAGTTGGAGCTCCACCAATCCTCTGTCGAGGCCATGCATTTCAACATAATCCCATGCAAAGCAGTCTTTAAAATCCTTCAACAATTAAATTATTTTGACCTTGAGCGCTTTATCTATCTTCGCACTGATGTATGTTGGTCTTTTCACCAATCCTTCACCCATGTCTATTTATTCCATAGGATCTTGCGCTAGCATTTTAACATTGTTTGCCAACGGATCCTTTTCAAAACCCAAAGGCCCATCATCATAGATGGCATCTAGCCTCTGGCTTCACACTTCCTCCCTTCATAAGCCAGGTGGCTCTAGGTCGAAGTCTTTCCCAGGGCCTTCAGGAAATGGAACTTTTTCATTGGCTTTGATAGCCATATACTTCACTTCAGCCACTAAGGCCGCTATCATTATGTTTTCAACTACATATGCCGAAATCCTTTGCAAGGCTTATGACTCATTCATAATCACTGAATTCACTTCCCCAGCCTGTTGGTCGTATATCATCAATTCCTCCAAAATCGATGTTGGACAAATCCTCCCTATCCCATTGAAACTCATCATCTGAATGCAGGTGTAGCGGTAGAAATGTTTAAGACTAAGCCATTGGATTGACTAGACTTATACATATCAAAATAAAAATCACCACCGCGCTTTATTGTTTCCAAAGGAATTGGAAAAGAGCGAGTAACCCAAAAAGAGGTGGAAAGATTCTAGGTAAGGGGGTTGGTTATGCAAAGGGAAGGTATTAGCACCCTAAACATCTACGATACTCCACAGGAACCTCTTTGTTAAATCTGTATATTTTGGCTATAAAATATTGTATAAAAAATAGATGGTGGAGGTGAGAAAAGAAGTAATTTTTATGATTTTTTGCAACCGGCGTGGTTGCGAACCTATAGTGCCTACGTACCACCTTTCATGCAATAAGGGATAAGGGTACACGTAGTTCACCTTTTAAAATTTTAAAACACAAGTGTGTTGGTTTGTTTTATGAGATAAGACATCATCGTCATTGTCCGTGTGGAAAACATACTTATTACCCACAATTATTATAAAGGAGAATTTGCATCATCTCAAAGTGGAGGATATGGCTTGGATTTTAAAATCAACAACGCCTCTCTTAACACCCAAGTGGAAAAAATCTTTCTTCACTACATATTGTAGAAGTATAGTTGTTTGCATCACTACAAGGATTGACAAGAGCCTAATCTTTTGAGAAAGGTTTTAAAATAAAAGGCCAAAGTGGCAAAAATGGTTTGAAATGAGATTGATTGACTTTTAATCTTATCACAAAAAAGAGGATGTCAAAGTATTATTAAGTTGATTGAAGTTTATTTATGAAAATGTTTTGAAAATGCATGGACATAAGTCCAAGTTTATTATGAAAGTGGTTTAAGTTCAAAAACATGAAGATTTTTCAAAAGGAGGAAGAAGGTTTTTGGAAATTAAATAAGATGCAGGAGAAGAAGAGACTATCCTAAAGCATAAGGTAAAAGCTAGGGATAAGAACCGTCTAACCAACAAGAAGCCAATACTTGACATTATGAGTCAAGATAGAATTCCCATTCTTTGGATTGAAATCATGCAAAGATACTAGAACTATTGAGAGAACCAAACTTCAAATGTATTAAGCCGTCACAAAAATTGGGCATAGTAACGGCTGTATACGGGTGAAATTCCAGATTACAAACAAAGTATGTAATTACAATAACCTACACACAAAACAAACAAACAACCCAATGTCTTGAGGTAAACCTCAAGAACTCCAGACAAAACATCAATTAAGATCACAAGGTCTCCAACATAGGCCAAGGTTTCTAATCCTAAGTCCAAGAAGTCCAATACTCTATAATGCCAAGGATAGTAACCAAATAGTCCAAGTATCATTAAAGATTTTTATGGTTTATGTTGATTATTAGGTATCTTAAGAAAAGAAAAGAAAAGCTCAAGTGAGCAAAATAAAAATGACAAGAAATTAAATGCTCAAGTGAGCAAAGATGAAAATAGCATGAAATGTAAATGCTAAAAGTAAATGGTGCATAACATAAAAGAGCATAAAATAAACACAAAAAAAAGTCAACTGTTAGAAATTAGTGGTTAGTTGGATGGCCATCTTGAAACTTGCATATGGAACTCTTTAGAGGATTGGTATAACCAAATCCTCCACATAACAAGTTGCATTTGCTTTTTGACAAGTATATCATCCATTTTGGAATCCTCAAAAGTAACATTTAATGATCAACGATGTTTAAGTGATCCATGTTGACCAAAAGTGATTGGTAGAACCAAATCCTCCACACAATGAATATCAAGGTTATTGGATTAAAGAGATCAAATTAACATACTTGGGCTTGCAAACATAGGTTTGGGCCAGGAATGATCATTTGTTTGAATCGGGACAAATTTTAGCGCTTTATTAAGAAATTGTAAGTGGACTTATATAAAAGTCGCACCTATTTTGAGGCTGGTCAATAGCAATTTATGCACCATTTGTTTTGAGACATCATATAGAGATCATGCTCCAATAACACTTAGTTCAATAAGAAAGGGGTGAGATGAAGAGGGGTGGGAAAGAACATACAAACCACATTTGAATTAAAATTTAATCAAACTATTATTAAAATCATTCATCCATTTTTATGGAGTTAGACTAAACACCATGGATCCAATGATGTTAATAAAGTTCATGATCAAAAATTTAACCCAAGATCAGCTAGAAAATAATATTACATTTACTATATACATTAAAAGGGTTTTAAAATATTTTAAAATAGAAATAAATGGGAAAAATATCAACCATGTTCAAATTAATCAAAAATTATTAAGACCATAGAAAAATCAGAAATTAACTCATATATTTTTACAAAATTTTTGGTAATTTTTTAAAGTCAGAAACTATTTTTTAAACTAAAAGAAATGAGTAAAATAAACCAAAAATGATAAAAAATAACAAATTCAAATAAAAAATAAATGAGGTCACCAATATTTGTCACAATATCATTGGATAATTTCATAATTTTTTCAGAATTTAAAAATGCATAAAAGTATTTTTAAACATTTAAAACAATTCAAATAAAGTGAAAATTTATTAAAAAAATCAAAACACAAAATAATATAAGGAAAAAATAAAAATCAGAGAGAGAAAAATCAAAAATATTATTCATAATTTTTTCAGATTTTTTGGACTTAAAATGAATTTTCTAGGATTTTTTTATGTTTAAAACAATTAAAATAAAAATCAGAAAATAAAATATCAAACCAAAAAAATGTGGGTCATCTGATCATTGTCAAAACACGTTACTAAATAGATCAAGTGGACCTGGCGCGCTGTGCGTGTTATGGACTTTAATGAATAAAGCACTGAATCAAATATAAAATCAGAAATCCAAAAAATACAAATGGCACACTATCTATGGTTGGAAGATGACACGTTGGTCATCTTCAACCTCCATCCAGTCCCAAAACCAGGTCACTCAAACTGTAAAATTAGAGCACGAGACCTATGTCATTCGCTTCGTCTCTTCAAGATGAAGACAACCACACCTTCGCGACAA
Source organism: Vicia faba (assembly GCA_948472305.1). Lineage (NCBI taxonomy): Eukaryota > Viridiplantae > Streptophyta > Magnoliopsida > Fabales > Fabaceae > Vicia > Vicia faba. The sequence continues at coordinate 300,417 of CATIWC010001356.1, forward strand.
ATTTATATAAACTATAGCTCAAGCAATTTGGAAGAAAATTTTTGAAAATGGATTTGAAATTTCATGGTCAAAACGTGTTTCCAGATAAAAGCAAGTCTTACGACTAGAACCAGGGAAATGAGAGCTTCACAATGATATCAAAGATTGGAAGAATTGATTGAGAAATCTACCTATTGAAGTTGAGTTGCAGAGCCCTGAAACTGGACTTCTATGGATCAATATAGGTCACGATTCTTGAAGGTAATTGTATGGTTAGCTTCAGGGAAGATCAAGGATGGTGAATTGATAGAAAAAATGGATTGAAAAAGGCTTGAACATTGATTTCGAAGTTGCAGAAAAGTGAGTTATGGAATGAGTTTGGCAGGGTGATTCTGGCTATTCAAGCTTGAGGAAATGAATGAGGGATGACCCTCTATTTATAGGGAATCAAATGGAATGTTCAAGCGTGTGAAATGATGAAGTTTGGAGCGAAATCATGTGAAGTTGTAAACAAGAAAAGCGTGACTTCTATTTTGATCAAAACTCATCCAAAACGCGCATTTTTCTATGATAATCACTTCTGGAAGGTCACTAAACATGTTTAGAAGAAAAAACGTGTAGAAAAAATGTATTTAGAAGCTAAATCAAGGATTTCAAATTCTGAATTTTGAAGAAACTTCAGTTTCAAGTTACCAAATTCAAATCAATGGCATTCTCAACTCAAGGGGTCTTAGGGCCTGATTCTTTAAGCTTTAGAAATATGAGGTTACAAGCTTTGCAATGCGAAAAGAATGGAATCAAATGGATGTTTGAGCTGAAAGTTGCAATGAGTCAAAGTTGGGAAAAAAGAAGTTGACTTTCCATACTTAGAAATTTTGCATGTTTTTCTTCAAAAGTGACCTATAATGTTTTGCATCCAAACATGGCCTTCCTCTTGACAAAAATAGATGGCATGAAATAGACCTCTTGAATGAAATTTTGAAACTTGAACCATTCAAAATATCAAAAAATTGAGAGAGTTATGAATTGTTGAAGTTGGAAAAAAAAATCATGAAATGACCTATAATCTTTTCTTTCCTTAGGGCATCTGCCGTCCATTTTCTCACTTTTCACATAAAAGAAGGAGTAAATTTCACATCCTCAAGATCATTGTAGAAAATGAGTGGGATCAAGGTGATAAAAATTGACCAAGTTATGATCATTCGAAGTCACACATGGGAATTTGGGGGTTCATCTCGAGGACTTGTAATCTTTCTTCATCATCATGTTTCTTCCACATGAAAACTCCTTGAAACTTTTGAAGTGATTTGTTGATAACCCTTTGAAGATAAGTATGTCTTTGTAATCACTCAAAAATACCAAAAGATAAGCAAGATATACTTCTTGGAAGTTCAAAACCCTAGCTACTAGATCAAGAAAATGCTTTGAGGAACTCTTACAATTTTGAACAAACTTCTAGTATAAACACTTTTGATTTGTAAATAGAAGTTGTTGAGGATGATAATGAGAACTAATAGCAACCAGAACCACTTCCATATCTTGATAATTGATAGAAACATGCACTTGTGACCAATGGGAACAAAGCCTTGTCCAACCATGAAAACTTCTTCAATCAACCCCTTGTACTTTTGAATCAATCTTGATAACTTTGAAATATGGTGAACCAAAATAAACCTTGCCATGCCATTTCTTCCAAAACAACTTCAAGAGTAAGGTTTGAATTTCTCAAGCTTTATTGACTAGGGCATGGAAATAAACTCATGAACCCATGGATCAACTTGTTATGCCACATTTCCTTTACCTATATTATTAACAAGTAAGACAAACCAACTTTGAATTGTATTAATTAAAAGTAAAGTCAAAACAAAAAATGCATAATTACAAAATAAAAACAAGTTAAGGTGCTTGGTGATTCCTCAAAGTGCAAAGATAAAGATAAGGAGGAGAACCAAAAGCCCATATGTGATCTTGTTGTGATCGAATCAATATGGTATGATGAAGGGATCTTAGGGGCAAAAATTGGGGTACAACAACAGGTAAAGGGAATAAAAGGCGTTGGGGGATGGAGCCAAGTCGAAATCTAGAGGATTACATGGCCCTATGTGGGCCAAATTTCTATCGAAGCTTGTTCTGCCTACATTGTTGACTTCGAGCATATAATAACTCTGGTCAGCTTAGATATTTTCCACTATTCCATCTGGGCACCAGATTGTGACACGCTGATGCATTGATGATGGTACTTCTCTTATGCCATGGATCCACTCCCTTCCTAAGAGCAAATTATAATTAGGTTTAACTAAGATCACCATGAACGTTGTTGGTCGAACATGGATCTCACCTTGAGTTCCAACTGTATCACTCCCACGGTAGTCCCAACTCCACCTTCATAGTTCGACAGAACCATGTTATGGGGTTTGATGTCTTCATCCCCCTTGCCCATCTTTCTCAGCATGCATTTTAGGATTATATTAATTGTTGCTCCACAATCAAACAAAACCTTGTTTATGGATGCTTCCCATACTTTTTCCCTGATGAACAATGATTTGAGATGACTCTTCATCGCCTCAGTGGGGCGTTCGAAGAAAGCATTCTGCTCTTCGACACAGCCTTTGTTCATAATGTAATAACAAGCAGGCCTATAATTGGCTATCTCCTGTTCGACTTCTAAGTCAGTCTCTTCGACTTCGACTTGTCGGTCATACTCCTTGGGTAACACTGACACGATATTGACCATAATATCCAGTGTAGCGTCTGACCCAGAATCACATTCATCTTCTGATTCATTTTGTCCAGGCCACTTCAATCTTCTGGATACTCACTCTTTTTCCAAAGGCTTTCTAAGTTTTCCCTTTCCTTTTCTTTGTGGCACATTAGTGCTTGTTTCTGGTTGGGGCCCTTGTGTAACCTCTCTTTCGGCTTTTCGCCGTCTTTGATATCTCCTCCATTGAGAGTGTGTCATGGTTTTTTTCCCCTTGTAGATGCACGACACATGAGCCACTTTGTTTGTTGTTGTTTGTAATTCCTCTCTATAGGCCAAGGAGGATCCTCTTGGCACATCAAATGTTCGAAATTTTTCCTCGTTGGGCCTTTTCCTGCTTGCTGTTTTCAACCAGGTGTCCACAAGGACATTTGTTGGAGGCCTGAACGTTGGTGTCCTATTCAACTCATTGATTGGCCCCTTTTGGTACTCTCTTCTAGGGTCATATATCACCTCAGGATCCATGTTGGGTTCGGCATTGGTGCCCCATTTCTTCTTTTTCCGTGCGCATACCTTGTATGTGTTCAACAACTTTTGGTCGAAGATGGAGCTGCAACTTGGGCACAGCATGACTTTCGACTTCTTTTTCTGGCATCATTGTAGAAAGTATGCCAAAATCTATCATTTTATTTAGAAAATTCAGTTTTGTTGACTTCCTCTTATCTCATGGCATCTTTTGAAGCCTTAGGTTCAGATACTTCAACCATTTTTATTTGCAACTTGCTCTTACCAGCTATATCTTCAGCTTTTGGCATCTTGGCTTCTAGGCCCTCCTTCGAACTTGTGATAGTAGCCAAGTATGAACCTGCACCAGTTCCTTTGTTTGAAACCTTCAGTGGCCCCTTTTTTAGGCCTTCAGTAGCCTTTTTCTGTATCATCTCGACAAGTTCTTTTCTAACATCTTCAGTGAAACTACTAAAGACGGGTTTGTTGATGAAATATGCTGAGACTTCAACCATGTAGATGCTTGAAGGTTCGGTATAGTTGGCCTCACTTGCAATGGATTTGCATCAATCTTCATGGATGGCTTGTTAGCAAACTTAATCCTTCCGTATTTGATTGCGCCTTGAACGAGATCTCTGAAAAGAAAACATTGTGAGGTTCTATGGCCTAAAAAATTATGATTATTTACAAAAACCTCTCTTTTTCCTTTGATCTAAAGGAGGTATTTTTTCCCCCATGGGGCACTATCATATGGCCATCTTTAACTAATAAGTCAAATATTTCGTCACATTTTGTGATATCAAAACTATATGTTTTCTTTGGGAACCTATCATTATTGTTTTCAGTTTCAATAGGATTTTTTCCATTGGAGGGCGGTAACAATCTGCAAGAGTATGGTGGACCTTGCTTTAAACTCTGCTAAATCGATCTCGCTCTCTTCGACAATTATAGGATCATTAGATGTCTCTGGATCGTCATCATCCATTTTGACATAGGCTACCCTTTCTCTTCATGATTTTTATTTTCCTTATCTTTTTCAGCCTTAAGGCCTTCCACCTGTTGACCTCTATCGGCCAATTGCGCCATATCTCTCAGGTATTGACTATCTACTTTCTTCCTAATGGAATAATCTAGACCTCCAGCAGCCATTTCGACTAACTCATATTCAGGCACTTATGTAAAGCATCTGGTATTGAGTAATCGAAATCTGTTCAAATACTTATCAATTGGCTCAGTGAACTCCTTTTCACACTAGCCAATTCTTTCAAACTTATTTTGGTTTGTCTCATATAGAACTGTTCATGGAACAATCTCTCCAACTGATTCCAACTGTGGATCGAATTGGCTGGGAGTGTGGTAAACAAGTGAAGGCATTTTTGGTCAAGGAACTTGGGAAATACTTAATCCTAAGATTCTCATTAATTGAAATTTCCCCACCCTCTATCAAATACCTTGCTACATATTCGACAATGGACTTTTTCGTATCCCCTAAAAATTTGGTGAACTTTGGAACTTTCTACCTAGGAGGTAATTCTGATTGCAAGATATAATCTGACAATGGAGATGTAAATTTTGGCCTATGATAGTCAATGTTGACTCCATTCTGTGTCGTTATTCTCTTAACCATGGATGTCAAGTTATTATCTGATGCATAGTTGTGTGTCGAACCTGCTGTACTACTTCCATCAACATTTGGTTTCTATTTACCATAACTATACCTTGTTCGATAACTCTAGGGATTTGTGGGACAATCCTGGGGTATATTCGACTCTAAGTTGTTTGATTTCCACTGTATGGTTTATCCTATCTGGCTGTGGATTTTGGTAAATGAGCATGTCATCTTCTAAGACCACACCTTGAATTCCTCTTATCAACTCTCTTTGGGGTTGTCGAATAGGTTAGGGAACCCCAAAAAATTCAGCCATGCGCCTCATTTGTGTTGTCATTTGCTGATTCGACTGGGTGGTATTTTGTATTATAGGGTTAAGAATTGTACTCAAAGATTGTGCCAAGATTTTCACCAGTCATGGTTGCTTTCAATCCATTTGTTGCCTCAAAACTGATGTAGAAGCATTTATGAGGCTTGGCATCGTATGGGATGTTCTTCCTAAGACTTTGGTTCCTACCCAAATTTTCCATACCAGTTCTAGATCCCTGCAATGGTAAAGATGCACTCACCAAGGTTCTGAAAATATGGATGAAGCATTCATAAGGCTTGCCATTTCAGTAGTTGGCATGCCATAAGGTTGTTCTCGACCCATGAAGGTTGTCGAAAATCCTAGAGGGACATAGGGTCGAACCCTTTAGATTTCCCCTTGGTGGGGGCGTTCCTGGTGGACCCCTAGGACCTACATAAGAAAGTATTGGTCATGTTTGTGTAGTCGTCAACGCTGGTGTCAAACCAACTGTTGATTGCATAGGCTCACTAACTGTTGGCATAACAGTATTTCCAATGCTAGAAATTGGTGAAGGCATTTCTCCACCACTAGACGGATTAGCCATTTTACTATTTCTTCTCTTAGTTATATATTCGTGGGTGGGTTGTTTTTCCACTTCTCCAATAACAAAAAAACAATCTTTGAAAAGAAAATAAACTACTTGAAGCATAAAAACTAATTTTATCAGTGTTTGTAAAACAAGAAAACTTAGAACGTCCAACCAGGTGTGCCAATTTGTTTACCGTGGAAATTGGTAAATAACCCGCTGATCTTCCCAAATGGGTTATTTGGTGACTTACATGATCAATCATATTGATCATAGGACATATGCCTAAGTTAGTTTGTATGTTTTAGTAAATTTAAGTGAAAAAGGGTTGAGAGGAGAATTAAGAGTAGAGGCGAGATGCAGGCGAAAACTTGATGAAAGTGCAAGTAAAAAAGTTAATAGAAAGGGTTTGTGAAGAGTTAAGGATAAAGGTTAAAAAATGATAAAAAGTGCAAGTAAAGGCAAGATAGAGTAATTTGCAGTAATGATTAAAGTTGCAAGGAAATGTAAATGGAAAGGAATGTAAAGGAATTATAAATACTTTGATTGAAATCAAAGATTATGTTAAAACGTACATTCTCAATATCTTTTCTCTCACAACGGGTACTTGGACATATTTCAGTGACCTTGTACCATATGTTGAACACACGGAATTTTACACAAACTTCCTATATTTATACTGGAAACTAGTAACCGTTGAGAAGTTTCCTCGTTCTAGGATGAGGACAAGTGTCCACTGCATGTGCTCCGACCTTATCTTCATTGCCACGTTGTTGTCCTCAACTGCCAAGTGAACAGCATTTCCCTCCTTACTTTAGATTCAAAATTAGTCGTTTGCTGATACGAGAACCTTTAATTCGAAGGTCACAAGAACCTCTTGGTCG